>JASDQU010305685.1:37148-73320 GCA_032191745.1 Picea mariana | reverse complement strand
TAAGAGTTAAATGAATGAGTGATTATTAAATAAGATATTAAATAATTAATTATTAAATTAAGGATTAGTGATTAATTGATCATTAATTAAATTAATTGATTAATTATGAATTAAAAGGAAAATAAAATAAAATAAAATAAATAAATAAAAACATAAATAAGGTAAAGGGGTTACGGATCCCATGAGGGATAACGTAACCCACAAGTTAAAAGGTGAAATTAATTAAAAGATAAGGTAATAAATATAGTTGATGAAGGGATAAGGTTTTAAATGTTTTGGATAAGGTTTGGTGAGGGGGAAAGGTTCGAGAGGAGGATGGAGGCATAAGGAAGGGAAGTATGGATTTGGAGGGGAGGCATTCATTCATTTTGGGGTTTGTCGAGAGGAGATTTTGGGGAGGAGCTTGGGGGAACTGATTTAGCAGTGAGGATTTACTGTGCACACCGTGGCTGAGAGGTTTGGGCACAGAGGGCTAGGACATCTGTAGATGTCCTAGGGCCAAGCGCACTGGTCGGCAGGGTGGCCGGTTTGGGAGTGTTGAAGCTGAGGATTCAAGCTGCAGCGCAAGCATAGCATCAGTGACAGGTATTTTCCAAATTATGAAGTGTTTATTCAATTTTAAATTGTATGCAAATTAATTTTGAAAAATGTTATTTAATTTACTAAAATCTGTGAATAAGTATGCGTAAGTAAGCAAATTTCTAGTAATTTTTTAAATTTTCTGCTCTATTTTAATTCGTGTTAGTTTAAATTAAAATGGGACTCTACACACTTGCTCAGTTTTGCGTACAGTTGGTGTTCTCTCAACACCTGCAGCACCATTCTCAGGTGTTGCTCATGTTCTTCCTCTGTCTTGGAATACACCAAGATATCGTCCAGGAAGACTATGACAAACTTGTCCAAATAATCTCTGAACACTCCATTCATTAAGCACATGAAAACATTAGGTGCGTTGGACAGCCCAAACTGCACCACCGTGAACTCATAATGACCGTCTCTTGTTCTAAAGGCAGTCTTGCTAATGTTCTCATCATTTATTCTCATTTGGTGATATCCTGATCGGAGATCTATTTTTGAAAATATTTCCGCATCCTTCAACTGATCAAAAAGATCATCAATCCTTGGCAAAGGATACTTGTTCTTGATAGTTACCTTATTCAACTACCGAAAATCAATGCACAACCTCAATGTCCCATCTTTCTTCTTCATGAATAGGACCGGGGCACCCCACGGTGACACACTAGGGCGAATGTGTTCCTTCTTTAGTAGCTCTTCGAGCTGCAATTGCAACTCTTTCAGCTCTGGCGTACTCATTCTATAAGGAGCCTTCGAAACTGGAGCTGCTCCAGGCATCAAATTTATAGAAAAATTGATGTCCCTCTTCGGAGGTAGTCCAGGTACCTCCTGAAATACGTCCTTGAACTCTTTGAGTACCTTGTGGTCTTCTAGATTCGAGACTACATCTCAAGATGCTTCTTCCACCCGAGCTGTAAATAATTGATAGCCTTTCCGGTAACATTTCTTCAGTTGCATGGCTGAGATTTCCCTAACAGCCATGGCTCTAGGAATTCCTTGGACTGTTACCTAATTTCCCTCTTCGTTCAGGCATGTAAACCTCTTGTTACGGCAGTCCAGAAGGGCATGGTGTTGGTCCAACCAGTCCATCCCAATTAAGCAATCGTATGAGCCTAAAGGCAGAATGTTCAATTCAGCCTTAGTGCTCATTCCTTTCATGTCTACTGAACAGGACTTAACCAATTTAGTGACCTTCCTTTTGGTTCCTGTGGCCAACTTCACTAGCCAAGACTTTTCATGTTTGCTTCTTGTTAAATGCAAACTTTCCACCACTCTAGGATCTATATAACTATGGCTAGCCCCTGAATCAATTAAAATAACAAGTGGTTGGTTGTTGATCGTACCTTCCACTTCAATCATGTGTGATTGAAATTATGCGTGTTTGTTGTCTAGGGATGCGTAGATCCTCGGCATTTTTCTACCCATATCCTCCACTATTTCAGCTTGCTGAACAGTATGGACAATTCTCGCTTTATCTTTTTTGTGGGGGCAGTCTATGTACCTATGATTCCCTTTACATCCCCAACACTCCATAGGTGGCGGTCTTGGCATCTGCTCACTCCCTTCAACTTTCCTGGGCTCTCTAAAAGATGACTATCCCAAAGGATTGTTCCTGAAAAAGGGAGGCCTATTTCCCTTCTGCCTCTGTTCTTTCTTAAACCTCTTCTGGGCATCCCAAGCCTTTCGAAAGGTAGGATTTTCTCTTTGTTGTTTGTATAATCATTTCTCCCTTCTTATGGTTTCTTCCATGGTCTTAGGATCGTCATATTGAATCTTGTCACCAATGGAAGGTGGTATTCCACTCAGATAGCTCTGAATTTTGACAACCTTGTCTTTGATGAATGGAACATACTTCAATAGTTCTAGAAAACTTCGTTCATACTCATCAATGATCATGCTGCCCAACTTGAGTTCGAAGAACTCCTTCATCTTTCTGTCATAGTATCTTTTGGTCAAGTATTTATTCTCGAAATACCTCTTAAACTCTTTCCATGTGACCTCTTTCTCTCTAATGTGTTGCACCTGCACCAACTGATCCCACCACATGGATGATTTTCCTTTCAGCTGGTACATTGAAATTCTTCCTTCTACACGGGCAAAATAATTCTACAGTTGGAAGTATTTATTCATACCCAACAACCATGTTTTGGCATCGTCTTCCTTCTTATGTTCACCATTGAATGTAGGCGGTTTAATCTTGTTGATTTCCCCTTTCAATTCATCCCTTCCATATTTTCGGTGTTTTCTGGTAGGGGACAGGCTTGAACTACTGTGTGTCTCCTTGCTAGAATGCTTTGGGGAGAGACGGTAATGTCTGCTACCACTCCTCGATCTTCTTCTACTCTCAGGGGTTCTGACACTTCTTGATCTACTTGTGTCACTCTCTTTTTCCAATTTCTTTTCTATTCTTTCCAGGCTCTTCAACATTTTTAAGTTGAATTCACCCTGTCGATCCCTGATTTTCATGAGCTTTCGTCTATCAGCTCGGCGAGCCTGGGCATCTTTCTGCAATTTTTCAATGAGTTTCATCATACGTCCCTCTTTATCTATCTATTTTCCATGCCCAATAGATTTTGTTCCTTCGACTCCCAAGTTGACATCCTTTCCTTCTCTTTCTTCTTTTGTTTCGGAGGCAATCTGCACCTCTTCCAATTCCATACTTGGCATCATTTTTCGGCTGTCCTGACACTCATTGAACTCTTCACACACAACATGCAGTCAACCGAAGTTTGTCAGGCCCTTAAACCTTCAAGAAAACTTACAACATTCATAAGCCAATGTGAAGAAGAAAAACGTTTTGACTTCACAAAGTTTTCTGAGCTCTGTCCGGCTCTGCAAATTCTGGGACTTCGAAACTTCAGAATCTCGGTCCATGAAGATACAATAGTTAAATATTCATAACCAAAGTCACCCTTTCACAACTCGCGATCTCACAAGTTCGTGATTCAAAGACCCTCGACTCATTTCCTCCAAACACTGATACCTGAGATGCAATATGGGTATGGCTCCCTCCTCACTAGCACCTGCTACACATGACCGTAGGCTAGGGCTAAGTGCTAGCACTTCTTCGCCAACTCACAACTTCGCAAGTTGGAGTGTTGAGCCTTTGTTCTCCTCCTTTGCAAATTTCGAAATCGCGAATTACTTTATTCCCAGGGCCCACAACACAGTTGTTGCCCTTCACCACAGTGGCACGTGGTACATTCAGGAGGGTCCATGTCACCTTCAGTGACGTCTTCAGGTCCCACCACTCTCATTTGTATTCTCGACTCACTGGCACATGGTACACATTCATGCGCCCACATCCATTCCAAGAAAAATCCAACAGTTAGGTCCCCTCTCCGATCTACGGCGCAGATCTTTTCGTCGTTTCGGGGTTTTCGGGCATCAGGAGTTCGTGCACCCCACATCTCGAACTTCCATCTGCCAAAATCCCAAAAAAAAATATGGTTTACTCCTCCGCTGAATCGAACGGTCAACTCCCTTCCTACAGTCTACGGTGTAGATCGTTTTGGGATTTTGGGTTTCAGGTTTTTAGAGGTGTTCATCTCCCTCACTTCCCATCTCCCGACTTTGCGAAATCTGAAAGGTTTCATGACTAACTCAAGCGTGACTCCACTAGAACTAATGGTCGAGCCTTCCTCCTAGATCTACCATGTAGATCTCCATAGTTTTTCGGGTTTTTGGGATTTCATGTATCGTGATTCCCACACTCCTGTGCATTTCAAAAGGTATTTTAATCCCTGTGCACATTTTCCAGATCTGACGGTCACGAGGGTTCACCTTCCCTCTCGAATAGATCCTAAGGCTCCAGCACTGTTGGTGTGGAGTCCTCTCTCCCTGTGGCCATAGACCACTCCGGCTGCAATTTCGCACACCGCTATACCTCCTGAGCTTACCAAGGTCTGAAATTGGTCCTCCAGACACAATTTCTCCTCACACCCTCGGTCCAAAGACCACTCAACTGGCCCATCTAGGATCAGTGTCGAAACCTTGGCTCTGATACCAAATTGTAGCACCACTTTTCACTCACTACTGTGTAGGTGTTACTACGTGGAATAACAACATTCTCACTCACAATTAATCACATGCATTCAAAACAAGTTAAACACATTCAACACAGAGTAATCATAGGATTTACTACCATAATCAACAATCAATACTATTTAACATCAATTCATATACACAGCAGAATACATGATGATTATAATACATAGAGATACAGAAACATAATTAAAGCATCATCTGGGACTTATCTTTGAACAGTGGTAGATTCCACCAACCAAGTGCAGGCCTTCCACGAACCTCCCAGCCTTAGACCGCACTGCTCATCAACTTAACAGTGGGCCACCCCCGAGTTGGGACTAAGCTCCATCCCAAGACAAGGAATCCTAGGCTAGGCTGAGGTTATAGGGAAACAACACACAGCCACAAGGGTGGGATTCTCTCCCAGGAACCTCTCACGCTCACTGCCCACAGACCCTCATTCCCCACATGCTTGTTCCACCCCAGGAGTATACACCTTCTCTGTCACCTGGACAGTCCTTTGGCTACTAACCTCCCTTGCCTTGGGTTACAGCAACAGGCCGAACTGGAAGTCTCCGGGCTCTATGGAAGCTACAAGGTTCCTTCTAGGAGTTCTCTCCTTCCTCTGTACACTCTCTCTCCTGGAGAGAGTGTTGCTCCACTGGCCAACAAGCCACACGCAGTCCAGCACTACGTGGCCACAACAATCAACAGGGAAAACTGACGCGGCTTTCCTACAAGCTCAACAATGGTTGAATGGCTCATGGTCACGACTTTGGGATAGAGACCCCATGCACAGGCTCGATCTCAGATAGAGGATACACATCGATTCTCTAGATGAACACAAGTTTTTCAGTTCAGAATATGTACGAGATTTTTCTGCAGAGGTTGGATCCGTCGTACCGCTCAGAGGCCATATGCACTCAGGCCGTCGGGTGGAATGGAGGAGAACCCCCATCACGTCTCATCTTCGCCATTTTATTTGCATGGGTCGAGGCTGACACTTGTCGCCCTGGAAACTCCATGCGTTTACCCAGCACACATCACCTTCCTCATGGTTAGGAACTTAGGATAAAACACGAAATGTTCATGCCTTTTTGGAATAATATTAAAATATTATTCCCAAGGCTGAAGCCCCCTAGGCTTAACACTTAGCCCCTTTTCCCACCTTCCATCCCCTAATCCCTTGCCTTATCTATGGAAGCTCAGTCCCCCTTCACTCATTCATCGTGGTTGGTCTCCACCTGGCGGTGTTTACAAACTTTTATTAATTTGTTCTGCGTGATTACATATACAACAGCAGGCTCCTGGCCTTCAACACTTAGGCTCCCTGGCCTAACAAACACATAAGCCACCAGCTTATAAAAACTTGGCTCACCAGCCTATAAAACATAATTACAATTCCTTTCAGAACATGATTTACAACAGGGCTCGGCCTTGGGGACACTACAGGGAGGATAGGTATGATGGTTTAAATGTTGTGATGAAGTGTTGAATTTATAAGTTGAGGTTGAAATATTTGAATATCATACATTAAAATATTCCATTGACTTGGAACACTGGTATGACATATAAACTATCCAATGTTTTGAAACTACTAGCCTATTAATAACTTTCAAAGATAGAGCCAATGCCAACCTTGGTTTTAGATTCTGTTGACTAGATTAGGGATGCATACTTGGTTGAAACAAACTTAGACTCAAGATCCCATCAAAAGTTCAATGTCTACTGGTTTTACCCCCTATGAGAAAGTAACCATTAGTAGAAAACTCCCATAATCGAAGTCTTGGTTCTGGTCCTATGCCTCTAGAACACTCTATAGGACCTTATTCATGAGATACCTCACCAGATTTAGTTTTACCTTGGTTGCGAAGATGTCAACATTTGAATCAAATACTTTTAGCAATCTCATATCCTATAGGTTTACAACACCCTTGTGGATAACGTCATCCCTACCTTATTGATTGATAAATTTTTAATATATTCCATGTCATATAGCCTCAGATAGCAGTGCAAATTGCATGATTCTTATAGTTATGTGATTTTAGTGCACCATTTTGGATTTTTAGTGTTTTTTTAGTATGGGAGTGGATGGTAATGACTAGTAATAGTGGAAAAGGTATGAAATGGAATCTGGATGGATTTTTGCTATGAATTTAATGGAATTGAGAGATTGAGTGATACACATGTTGGATGAAGGTTGCATGTCTACTAAAGTTTATGCATGGGAGGATAGGTATGATGGTTTAAATGTTGTGATGAAGTGTTGAATTTATAAGTGGAGGTTTGAAATATTTGAATGTCATACCTTGATATATTCCATTGACTTGGAACACTGGTATGACCTATAAAATATCCAATGCTTTGAAACTACCATCAATACGGATCAAAACTTGTAATGTTGTAGGTATGCCTATAGGTTTCATTTTGAAGTTGACCAAAGTGATTTTTCTTGTATGGATGATTGTTTTGGCACCTTTTTGTTTGTTTGATATTGGTTGGTAATGTCTCATTAGTTAGGAGGACTATTATGTCATGTTGCATGGCACTAACTCAGGGTGCATGTTAATGCTGAATTCGTATTGTAATTGTACAATTCCTTTATAGTACGCGTACAAGCATAGGATATATTCATTTTGGACAAGAGAGTAGGGCATATAAATTTGCATGTTGCAGACTATTGAGAAAGTATTTTAGGACCCTTCTAATTGTTTGGATGAGTTCTCATTAGTGCTTTGTTTTAGTGTGCCATATCATTAGTGATCTGTTTTAGGATCTTGTTCATGAAGATAAGATCTTGTTCATTATTTGGCAGTGTGCCATATCTCATGTAAGAGTTTTAGCAAAGCATGTCCATGGTAGAGGAGAAACTTAGGACCCTCCTATCCTAGTAATAACTTTCGAAGATAGTGTCAATGCCAACCTTGGTTATAGATTCCGTTGACTAGGTTAGGGATTCATACTTGGTTGAAACAAACTTAGACTCAAGATCCCATCAAAAATTCAATGTCTACTGGTTTTACCCACTATGAGAAGGTAACCATTAGTAGAAAACTCCCATAATGGAAGTCTTGGTTCTGTTCCTATGCCTCTATAACACTCTATAGGACCTTATTCATGAGACACCTCACCAGATTTAGTTTTACCCTTGTTGTGAAGATGTCAAGATTTGAATCACCTACTTTTAGCAATATCATATCCTGTAGGTCTACAACACCCTTTTGGATAACATCTTCCCTACCTTACTGACTGATAAATTGTTAATAGATTTCATGTCATGTAGCCTTAGATAGCAGTGCAAATTGCATGCTTCTTATAGCTATTTGATTTTAGTGCACCATTTTGGATTTTTAGTGTTTTTTGAGTATGGGAGTGGATGGTAATGACTAGCAATAGTGGAAAAGGTATCAAATGGATGGATTTTTGATATAAAGTGAATGGATTTGAGAGATTGAGTGATACACATGTTGGATGAAGGTTGCATGTCTACTAAAGTTTATGCATGGTAGGATAGGTATGATGGTTTAAATTTTGTGATGAAGTGTTGAATTTATAAGTGGAGGTTTGAAATATTTGAATATCATACCTTGATATATTCCATTGACTTGGAACATTGTTATGACCTATAAACTATCTAATGTTTTGAAACTACCATCAATAAGGATCAAAACTTGTAATGTTGTAGGTATGCCTATAGGTGTCATTTTGAAGTTGACCCAAGTGATTTTTCTTGTATGGATGATTGTTTTGGCACCTTTTTGTTTGTTTGATCTTGGTTGGTAATGTCTCATTAGTTAGGAGGAATATTATGTCATGTTGCATGGTGCTAACTCAGGCTTCATGTTAATGTTGAATTCGTATTGTAATTGTAAAATTCCTTTATAGTACTTGTACAAGCCTAGGATATACCCATTTTGGACAAGAGAGTAGGGCATATAAATTTGCATGTTGCAGACTATTGAGAAATTATTTTATGACCCTTGTAATGCTTTGGATGATTGCTCATTAGTGCTTTGTTTTAGTGTTCCATATCATTAGTGCTCTGTTTTAGGATCTTTTCATATCCTGACCTTTCTTCTTTGTGCCATATTTTAGGAATGGATCTATTTGTTCTTCTATGACTGTCTCATCCTATAGTACTTGGAATCTAGTAGTGAATGCATCATTTGCATCCTGCCCATCCTAGGACTATCCGGTAACAACATGAATACTATTATCACTAAGAAGGATTTCTAGCCAAATCCCACCTACTTGAGTCCACAACAATAGTAGCCATGCACACTTTCTTATCATTGGAGAAGTCCCCAAGCATGGGACATGTAGGATAATGGTGATCCTAGATTTAAACAATGGCTTGAATAATGATAAGAGCATGGTCTGGTCCCTCCTTAGTTTTGAGTATTTTTCTAGGGAAAATTCAAGGAACAAGGCAAGGTCATGGATATCATAATCCATCAGTTGCACCTGCTCCACATATCATTTCAAATGATCATCCTTGCTAACATGCACCCATAGTTTGAGTACCTCCTCTAGGTAAACTGATTATTGTACCTATAGAATGGGGGTCTTCTCCTACCTCAACTTTTAGATTCATAGCCCATCATGCCCTTGACTTAATTGGTATTGTACATGGTGGCATTTTTCTCATGTCGGCTTTGTGTAATACCATCATCCACAAATAATCCATCATGAATCTCCTTAGAATCCCATCCATCACCAATTTATACAACTGCCATGTTATCAAGTGATAATTCGTCACATGTACCACTAGCTTCCTTTGTCAACACTAATCATAATTCTTAGGTGCTAAAATTGAATTGGGGAATTCAATAAGCTCTTCAAAGAAGTTTGATGTGAATTCCACATTAAAGAGACCGACATCGGGTAGTTCATGAACTGTCACTGTGGTTTAACTATTATGTATCTTGGAATGATGATTGGGCCCACATTTTACTTCCTTGGCTTTACTACCTCTTCAAAATCAAATTCTTTGAATTGAAAAAACCTTTAGTATATTTGACCCTCCATTTGAAAGTTATTACTAGGCTAGGAGGGCACTATAACCAAGCTTGTTCCTCCCTCCATTAAACCCTCAAGTATGTTGATAAATTACAAGATTATAAGGGGCATGGAGTGAGTTAAACACATTTCCATGGACATTTCAATTTCTGCTTGTCCCTTAATTCAATTTGGTTGTTCATACTATATTTCATAGTTGTGATAATCATGAGAGATATTGCAAAAGAATCCCCCTCACCCCTCCCCATTTTGGATCATTTGACCCTAATTCAAAATAGTACCCATGTTTCCCATGGCATCTACTTCATAGTTTAGATGGTGAAGGACATGATAAAAGGTTATTTGTTAAAAATAGAAGAGTATTCATTTTTCTCTTTCTACTAGTATGTACAAGATTGAGGATATCACTTTTGAGAGCTTCCTCATTTGTCAGATAATCACAATGGAATTTCCAATGACCACAATATTTTTCACCTATCTTACATGAAACAACATGAGACAAAAAAAATACATATATTAATCAATGGTTCAATTTTTACAAATCCAAATGCGGTGCACTATTCACCATACCATAGAGAATCATATATGCGATTTTTCCAGTTTGGTCGAGCCTCAGCACCGAGTGGGGTCCTCCTCTCTTGGAAGGCTAACAAAATATGGTGCCTCGGCCGAACCTGGGAGTAACCCAGCCCCCTTTATTCCATTTCATCAAGGCCCAAAGGAGAAATATGCAGTAGCACGAAGAACATCAAAGATATGAAAGGTAAAATCATAAACCTCTGTTCCATCAAGGCCCAAAGGTGAAATTCAAATAAGCACGAAGATGTAAACCGGGGAATGCATATATGGGCAGATCCCATATAATTTATACCATGTGGGAGGGCCAAAATGATCTCAGAAATCTCCCTTTTCTTTGGAAATCGGGCAAAGGGAAGATTGTAGCTACCCAATGCCCATACCACAAAATTGGGGCGAATTAAACCATAAACCCCGATTTTACCAAATGGCAGGGCAAAGATGTTATCAGAAATTTCCATACTTCTAGAAATTTGACTAATGGAAGCTTGTCCCTCCAAATTTCAGGGGCGAAATATAATTTTTTTTCCTCTATCCCTCCTAAAAATATGGGCTAACCCTATACATGATTTTTCCCCTAAAATAAATAATGGGATAATGATATAAGTTTAAAAAAATCACTCCAATACAAAAAATTCGCCTAATAAAAAATTGGAGGCCCCTTAATTTCGCCCATGAGCGAAATTTCGCCCCTAAAATCATGTATGGAAAGGAGACTATTGGAGCAATGGGACAGTAGAGAAAATTGTAGACTTACTATGATAATATCAGGACCTATTCCCATCTATATTCTCATAGATGAAGGGGATAGCAGGAGACTTAGGTGATATGAAGATGCCACTTAAACCAGGTTTTAAGCCAGTGCGACAGAGGCCTTACAGGTTAAATCCAAAGTACAAAGAGAAGGTGAAAGATGAAATAAACAGGATGTTGGACGCAAGAATCAATGATCCGATAAAATAATCTTATTAGATCAGTCCAATGGTATTACAATACAAAAAGATAGGAGGAATCAGGATCTATGTGGATCTGATAAATTTGAATGACACGTGTTTACATGACCCATTTCCAACACCATTCATAGATGAGGTACTAGAGAATGCAGGTGGAAAATAAACTTACTCTTTTATAGATGGATTCTCAAGGTAACATTAGATAAAAATTGTGCAGCAAGACCCACACAAGAATATGTTCACAACAGAGGGGGGGAGTTATCAGTATAAAATAATTCCCTTTGGACTAAAGAATTCCCCTGCAGTGTTTTCCAGAGTTTTGGTTCCAACATTCAAGGAATTTATCCATAAGTTCCTAGAAGTGTACTTAGATTATTAGACAATTTTCATTCTACTGAAGGATCACATAGAAGTACTCAGGATGATGTTGGACAGGTGTAGACAGTGTCATATTTCGCTAAACCTGAAGAAGTGTATTTTTTGTGCACCGTTTGGAATTTTGTTGGGACATGTAGTCTGCAAGAAAGGATTACTAGTAGATCCATCCAAGATTGTAGTGATTATGGAGTTATAACCACCTACATCAGTCAGATAGTTGAGGGAAACTTTCAGTCACATAGGATATTACATAAAATTTATTAAGGGATACGCGCAGATCACAACACCAATAGAAAAGTTGTTGAAGAAGGAAGCAAAGTTTCAATGGAATGAGGACTGTCAAAAGGGGTTGGACACCTTAAATTAAAACTAGTGACCGCACCAATTTTGATCTTTCTAGATTGGAACAAAGACTTCCATGTACATGTTGATGCATCATCCATAGCGTTGGGTGCAATACTATCTCAACAAGAGGAGGAAGAAATAGATCACCCAAATTATTTTTAAAGTAGGAAGTTGTACATAGCATAGAAGAATTATACTATCATGGAATGAGAAGGATTGGAAATTTTCTATGCGCTATAGAAGTTCAAACATTATTTATCGGGGTCTCACTTTAAGATGTATATAGACCATTCTCCATTAAAATACCTAGTGAATAAACTAGTGTTTGGGGGGAGAATATGTAGAAGGCTACTATTGTTCCAAGAATACAAATTTGAGGTTATAGTAAAACCAGGGAAGCTAAATGCAAGACCAAATCATCTATATTGCATACTATCAGGAGAAGATGCATGAAGTTTAGATGAAATCCTACCAGATACACAGTTATTTGCAGAAAGATGGTGGATGATTACTTCTTGGACATCATACAATTTCTAAGTGCATGCATGTATCCATCAGATATGACAATGGAACAAAAGAAACAACTGGTAGTGAAAGAAACAAATTATCAGTTGATTACAGGGAATTTATACAAGTTGGGTGGACATTATGCAGGGAGAGCAAATGCCCAAAATATTTTGTGCACAGGAATCTTGTGGCCTACACTTCCCAAAGATGCTAAGGAATACGGTCAGTCATAAGATGTATGGAAAAGAGTAGGAAATCCATCTAGGAGGGATAAAATTCCTTTAAATCCATAATTTTCATTGCAATCGTTTGATAAATGGGCCATAGAATTTGTAGGGCCAACCAATCCATAAGCAAGAATATCAAGGGAAAGGTGCATTATCACTTCAACTGAGTATTTGACAAGATGGGAAGAAGCATCCCTAGTTACAAATTGCACCACGAAGACTGTTGTGAGGTTTTATTTTTGAGAATGTAGTCACTAGGTTTGGATGTCTCCGCATATTACTTAGTGATCAAGGAACCCACTTTCTGAATAAGACAATTGCATCATTGACTAAGTAGTTTCAAATTCATCATCATAAGAGTACCATGTATCATCCTCAAGCCAATGGGATAGAGGAATCTTTCAATAAAATCTTGGAGAATGCCTTGACAAATATTTTCAATGTAGGTAGAGATGATTGGGACTTAATATTTCTTGCAGTGTTATTGGCGTACAGGACTACAAGTAAAAAGTTGACAGGTCAAACACCTTTCAGGTTGGTCTATGGGAAAGAAGCAGTGATATCAATGGAGTTTATTCTACCTATCTTGTGCATTGCAGTGATCATTGATCTATTGGAATCTGGCGCAATAGAGGAGAGATTGGTACAATTAGTGGAACTTGAGGAAGATCGGTTTGTCACAAGTTTCCATCAGCAAGTTCAGAAGGTAAGAGAGAAGGCTTGACATGCTTGACAAATCAAACAGAAAATTTTTTGAGTAGGATATTTGGTATTACTCTATGATAACAAGTTTATCCATCATCCAAGAAAGTTTATAATGCACTTGTTAGGAACCTATGTGATTCAACATGTAGCAGAGAGAGGTATTGCGCAGTTGGAAACCCTGAATCAATAAGTCCTTGGAGGAATGGTGAATGGAAGTTGATTGAAACTCTAAAGAGATGTATGAAGGTATGAGCAGTAATATGTGTTGTGCTTGAACAAATGTATCATAGTAGTTTTACTAAAGTAGGAAGGAAAAACACAGAAAAACAAATAAAAAGTAGATATAGAAAAGAGAAAAACATTATAGAGTGCAAGGCATAGGATATTGCGTAGAAGGAATGGTTATCATGTATTAGGATAAAACTACACTAAGTCGGAAAATAAAGTGTAGAAGAAAAATACTTTGAAGAAAACAGATGCAAAATAAAGAACAATTGCGTATTTTGGCATTGATAAGATTATTGGAAGCATCAAAGCATGAAAATGACAGCTATGAAGAGGGAATGATAGGTCATAAAGGTGCCCTATAATATTGAATCACAAAAGTTGTTGTAAATCATGATAGATTGATAGTATAAGGGAAAACTCACATGATGGATTTGGAACTAAATCCACATTTATCAACTCCGTTGGTGGATTGGACAAGTTAGTTAAGGTGAGATGAGACATGCACAGTTGGAAATATGGCACAAAAATAGTGGAGGGTCACTAAGCGTAAATCATTTTTTCATGTAAGAGTGAGCGAACCAGAGAAAACTAGAGTGAATTTGAGTGCATCAGAGATGAGATACAACTACCAAAGAACATACACAGTGCTAGTTAAGGAACTGGATGCATAACACAGATGGCCCTACCAAAAGTTGGAGCACCATCAACAACAACGTGGAAAGAGTCAAAACGACTAATAGATACACCAGTGGTCAGGGAAGTAGCCAGAGCTTTGGCTTTGGTTTCACAAGACAGCTTCCATATAAATTACATCCCACCTAGGATGGACAACACGCCACCAATCAACATACCAGCAAATGGGAAATACCCGCTGGTAACATCACCAGTTCCACCTGGTGTAAGAATTGAAAGAGATATGCTCGGCAAGGTTTTCGACCTCAAGTTCATGGATCATGATATCACTGACGAACATAAATTCCTATAGTTGGCCAAAGAAAAATACTTGTGCACTAAGAGCTTTTCGGGCACATCAACAATAGTGTTGGAGCCACAAGTGTGGGAAACAGGGTTGGAGAAGGTGGGCATATTGAACCTGTTGGAGATCCCACACTTTGGATGCAATCTGTGAATTAATGTGTATGTGAATTTATTACTCAGTTGTGTCCATGGGGGGACACTGTGGCTTGACCCCCCAGTGTCAATTAATATCGCATTGATTGCATGAATTATAGGGCTCCCAAAATCTAGTGAGGATCTGACCATTTTTTTAATAAGGTAGGAGAGAAATCCCTCTCAGAATCGATGAAGGAAAATTTCCAGACATTCAGGAGAAAAAGGGGACTAGATGTTAAAAACATCAGTGACACCAATGTTCAGTTTCCAATGTAGGGAATATCCTATAAGTTGATGCACAAATGTAGGAAGAAAAAAGTATCGACTATAGTAATTGAAACTATAGAAAAATGTGTTGAAGGGGTTCAAATTGTTAATGTTTAAGCCATTATTATAGTTGTTTTCATTTCATTAGATAACAATAGCATAATCCAAGATCACTAAGAAATACACAATCACAAGAGACACAACATTTATCCTGGGAAACCCTCTAGGGGAAGAAAACCTAGCAAAACTTCCTTAATATAGATAGCCAATACAATGCCAAGATATCTCTTAAACTAATACAGAAAGTCCTCTCCCAGATATGCGCCACTCTCTCTCCTTCTCCAACAGCAGATCTGAAACTTGTCTCTCAATGAGCAAGTGAGTTGTGTGTCTAAGTGAGGCGCTAGCCTCCTTATTTATATTAGACTGGCACGTGTGAAGTGTCTCTTCACTAGCAGGGTTGACTTCTCCCACTGGGTGGTTATAACCACCTTAAATACATTATGGGGCCTCTTTAATATCTGTTGGGGATGACTTCTTATTCTGCCTATTATAATTAACATTTGACCAATCCACAAAAGGGGATTTGGTCCTATTACAATAGTCGACAAGATCAATCCACAATGGGGATTGATTCTATGAATAATATATCAAATAATAATTAGAATACTCTTTGCAGTTACATTATTTCAACACTCCCCCTTAACAAGAAGGGTATTCTTCAGCAGCATCATGCGAGAGAGAGAGGAAAACATCATCAACAGCATCAAGTGGGTGAGAGGACAGCATCATCAATATCATCTTGGAACACTGACTGGCGTATCTATAAATAATCGGAAGTTTTCTTCATCGGCAGCATCGTCATTCTCAAAGGAATGCCATCATCAACTGCATCAATATGTATTAGTATAAAAACTGATACATCATCATCATCACAACACAATGCTGGCTCATCATAATACAAGACTGGCTTTACGTCACAGTTGTCAAGGTGGAAGATTAGTACTTGTCTCATCTCAATGTCTTGCTTTACGTCACAACACTCAAGCTGGAAGAAAGATACTAGACTGACTTTACGTCACAGCTATCAAGCTAGAAACAAGATACTCGTCCTACTTTATGTCACAACCATCAGGTCGGAAGCAAGATACTAGACTAGCTTTACGTCATAGCTATCTAGCTAGAAGCTCACTGCTAGTCTCATCATGTCATCTTGCTTTACGTCACAACCATCAGGTCAGAAGCAAGGTACACATCCTACTTTATGTCACAACCATCAGGTCAGAAGCAGGGAACTAGACTTGATTTACGTCGCAGCTATACAGCCAGAAGCATAGTACTAGTCACACATCATCTTGCTTTATGTCGCAACCATCAGGTTGGAAGCAAGGTACTCATCCTGTTGTACGCCACAACCATCAGGTCGGAAGCAGGATACTAGATTGGCTTTACGTCACAGCTATCTATCTAGAAGCATAGTACTAGTCATATCACATCATCTTGCTTTATGTCACAACCATCAAGTCAGAAGCAAGAGATGTCTCATCATAGCATCTACTCCCCCTTTCAAGGAGGGTCCTTTCGGACTATACCAAGCTTATCTTGAAAGTACTCAAACTTTATATGAGATAGTGGCTTGGTCAACACGTCAGCAACCTGTTCATCTATGCTAATGTACTGGGGCTTTAAGGCTCCTCTCTACACCATGTCACGGATGTAATGATAACAGATCTCTATGTGCTTTAACCTGTCGTGTAATACAGGATTCTCTGTCATCTTTATGTAGCTCTAGTTGTCACATAGAATCAAGGTTTCTCTCATCTCTAAGTCAAATAGGTTGATCAGCAACTTTCAAAGCCATATAGCTTCGTAGCTGGTAGAACAGGCAGCAATCTATTCTACTTCCACTGTGCTAAGAGAAATACTATATTGCTTCCTACTCTTCCATGAGATCATAGCTGATCCCAAACTGAAACATCATCCTGAAGTTCTTTTCCTGTCAGAAACACTTCTTGCCCAATCTACATCAGTATATCCACTCAATGTGAAATCATGATCTCCATCATAGCTGAGACCATAATCCATTGTACCTTTAAGGTACCTCATCACATGTTTTGCAGCCACTAGGTGAACACGTCTAGGTTCTACCAAGAACTGAATCAAGGTGTTCATGGCAAAACAAATGTCTAGTCTGGTGTTTGTCAGGTACATCAGTGATCCAATAATCTATCTGTACAGTGTGGCATCAATCAATTCGGATGAAGTATTGACCAGAAGCTTCAGCTTCGCTTCCATGGGTGTATTCATGGGCTTGCATTCCAACATGTTGAATCTCTTCAAGATTTTGACCGTGTACTTCCCTTGGTTAAGGAAGATCCTCTCAGGACTCTACAATACCTCAAGACCTAAGAAATAATGCATTAGGCCAAGGTCTTTCATTTCAAATTCCGAGGAAAGTCTCTTTTTACATTCAGTGATGAGATTTTCTTCTCCAATTAAGAATAAGTCATCCACATATAGCAGTAAGATTACTGGTTCATTGTTCATGATTTTGAAGTAGAGGTTAGAGTATGCTTTACTCTTGGTAAATCCTAAGCTCGTCAAGAAACTCTCTATATGGCCATACCAAGCTTTAGGAGCTTGCTTCAATCCGTATAAGTCTTTCTTCAATCTGCAGACATGAGACTTCCTATCTTCAACCTCAAATCCTTGAGGTTGCTCTATATACACTTCCTCTTCGATGAAACCATGTAGGAAAGCTATCTTCACATCCATCTAGTGAAGTTTCCACTTCATCTTAGCTACAAGAGCTATGATGGTTCTGATTGAAGTGTATCTGGCCATAGGAGTGAATGTCTCTTCATAGTCAATGCCTTCCTTCTGGGAAAATCCACGAGCGACAAATCTTGCTTTATACTTCTCAATAATTCCATCAGTAGCATGTTTTATTTTGAAGAGCCATCTAGAGGATACCACATCTTTATTCTTTGGTCTGGGAACTATTTCCCATACTTTGTTCTTCATTATGGATTGGTATTCCTTTTTCATGGCATCTGCCCATTCTTTCCTCTGAATGGCTTCTTCAAAGTAGGTAGGCTCCTCTTCTAGGAGATCACACATCAAAGCCATATAACTAGAGAATGGCTTTGGCCTTTTCACCTGTCTCATAGTTCCTTGGGGAACACCATACTTCTCTCCATCTCGAATAAGCTCTCTATCCCAAGATGGATTTATTTTATGGAGCATAGTCATCTGAGGAGGTTCTTGCACTTCTACTATATCATGGTGTTATAACCCTAAATTGCACCATACGTACTTACCTGGCATCAGGCCAGCTCAGATCCCTTCTTTGCCAAAGCACTGTTGAGCAACTCTTTAAAAAAACCTCTTTTATAAGGGCCCACATGCCCTACTCCATTACTGCATGCATGTACATGCTCGCTGACCTAAAACAGCCCACGTGGACCAACAAAAGCACGAAAAAAGGAAAGTTGTCGATGGAACACATAGCTTTGGGTGAGTTAACTGAAACTCCCAGCCATGCATGGCCGAGGGTTCATCCAAATACCTAGATTCTTCTAGACTATAAAAGAAGGGCTAGGGGTCCCATTTGGAGAAGGAAAATATAGCAAAGAAACTCTGCCCATTTGCATATTCCCATTGTCCCAACCCTTTAGCCATCCTTGTGCCTGAAGAGATACTAAGCAAAGAAGTTGGAGGAAAGTTGAAGAGGATCCCAGGGTCATGTTCACAGAGCGGTGGTCGGTCTCGACTTTTTGTAAGTTCACTCATTCAAAGTAATAAAGAAAATGCTTTTCTCGTCCCAATTCATGAGTTATTCATAGTTTGTTAAGTACATATTTGAATCTCTAACCCGTTAGTCTATAGGTAAGATGCATGTGTAGTTGTTGCTTGTCTTGTATGCAGGTTAGAGTTGGAAAGGAGAACTGCGAACAAGTGATCAAGTGCAACAAGGGATCGGCATCGAACGCCTAAAACAAGGTAGGTTGATCTGGCCATGTATTTACTGAAAAGGAGGGGATTTAAGTCTGGGGACGAAGGTAGAAAGTACATTTTCTCTTGGTCATATCTGCATGCAAAGCATAACCCTATCTGCTAGTCCGTAAGGAGATTTCCCTCACAAAATAATTGGCGACCATATTGGGGAGATATCTAGGGTTCCTGGAATTTTATTTTTTGGGTAGTTTTTAGAAAAAGACTGGTTTTTCCTGCCTGTTTTTTTTTTTTTTTTGTAGTTTTTATAAAATTTGAGCTAGTAGAGAGTCTGGTTTCCCACACCAGTTGTCTCTGTTATTTGCTTGACTATGTTTTTTCGAGACCCACAGAGGTACACGTAGCCTGCATAAGGTTTTCACGCGTGTACCCGCGTCATACTCTCTTACATCCCACGTGTGAACGCTATCTGAAGAAGTAGCAGTAGCGTGTAGAGTCCAGAGAATTTTTGAGGTAGTCATCCTCTTCCCTGTCAGAATCAAACATTCTCAGGGGTTTTCTGGGATTCTTTCTAAGTCTTGGTTGTTTGCAGTCTTGTCCCAGATTGGTTTGTTTTACAAAAAAATTTCCTTACATTGTTTGCTTTTTCTGTTAAAAAGAGTGTCCAAGCCTTCAAGGGATCCTGGTTATCAATATTAGTGGTCTCTTCCTAGTTTGGGTTTTTTGTTTTTATTTTTTCTCAGAGTTTAGAGATACACGCGGCCTGTACAAGGTCAGCCCGCGTGTACATGCCCTTTGTCTCTATACAGCTCGCGTTCACACGCTTGTTGTTGGATTATCAGTAGCGTGCTTGTGCAGGATAGTTTTTGTTGAGGGTAAGGCAGTCATCCTTTCCCTTGATGTGAATTATACCTCTCAGGTGTTTGAATCTCTGTCTTAGCAAACAGTAGCTTAGGATTAATCTTACCTTTAGCTTGCTTTTTCTCATTTAAAAGTTGTCATAAAAAAGAATTTTTTAGGGTTTTTAGACAAGTGTGAGTGTCATTTTCTTAAGTTGCTAGTGTGTGATTTCTTGGAGTGATTCTTTGCGATCTGCGATTAGGCCAGAATTGTTTTTCTTGGTTTTTACTTTTTGGTATTTTTCCTTTTTGCTTTATCAACATTTAAAAAAAAAAAAAAAAATCTCTTTCATTTTCTTGTTTGGTTGAAGAGTGTGTTTCTGCATTATTAGCCAGGGAAAAGTCATTTATTTCATACGTTTTTGTAGTTTACTTAGATCATAAGTAGCTTGTAGTCAAGTGAAATTTCTTTTGAGTTTGTTGTCTGAAATCTTAGAAAATTAAGAAAAAAAAAAAAAAATTTGAAAAGTTGTTGAAATTTTGCATTAAGTAAAAGTTTTTTGTTTCTAGCATTTTTATTCATATTTGCTTTTKTCCTTTACACATCATCAGTTTCACTTTCATACCCCTTGACATAAGACAAAKCCATAAAATTAACGCTAAATCTAAAATTTATTAGACTTTTATGTTTGTAGGGTTAACCAACTAGTTCAGGATTAGGGCCTTGGATTAGGTTGGAGAGGAAACTCTTCAAGGCCATTTAAAATCAAACATTGGATTCTGAGTTAGGGAGTGTCTAAGTCCAGTATCATGAAATTTATCTGGGACCCCCCTCTAACACAAGGGATAAACATGAGGTCACGTGCGGAAAGGTAGTGGAGATAACCCCTCCAAAGCTGGACCAATCGTAGTGGAGAACACATATAGAGGGCTTGTTTTGGGATTCCTTTGATTGCATTTGCCACAGGGATTCATGGGTCTCGAATCTGTTCAAGGTCCTCAGTTGTCTTCTAGACCACTTGCTTTCTATACCCTTGATAGGTTTCGGGCTCGACACCCTGCTCATTGTGGTCTACCCGACTTTCGACTGTACCTGCCTGGTGATTGTTCGGGTGCTGGCAACCTAGTTGCCTATCTTTTTTAGGGACATACAAAGGTGACTGCGGGGGTATACCGCGGTACCTAGGATAGACATCGGGCCACTCTTTGCAGAGTATACCCGGAGGGTGCTTCCGTGTTCGAGTTGCACTTGCACTGGTAAGTTGCTCTAGCGTTGGTTGTTGTAACTGTTCTTCCAATTAATTTAGTGTTTGCCTGTCTTATCTTCTAGGGATTTTTTAGTGTGTGTTACTTTTGAACGTTTAGACTACCCTAGAGTGTCTTTGATCTTCTCACACAGTGGAGGATCACGAGCTCTGGCCGGTCACGAAGGCTTCTTGTCCTAACACCGGTTACACTGGAGCCACCCCCGCCACCATTAAGGCGAAAGCTAGACCAACATGGGTCTTTTGAAGCGATCGGGTTACAAGCAATTGTGCCCGACCAACATCCAAAGGAATTGACTATTTTGGACCTTGAAGAGAACACTCTTGGCCTGGCTGAAACCCAAAACACTGATTTCTTGGCAAATTTCATTGTACCAGTTCAATTTTATGAACGCCAGACAGTGTTGCACACAGCAATGGAAACAAATTTTGTTACTCCTTCTGGGAATTCTTCAATTCCCACTATGGTTGTCACCACGGGAGAGTTTTCATCTCCTAACCCACCATCATCGGTCTGAGCCACCATGGTCTCGACCACCTCTACATCGCACAGTGGTCTGATCCTTTCTTTGGCGGTGGCCACAACCCCTTTCACACCAAGTGCGACAGGCCCTCCATTCTCATACGGGATGCCTAGTTCGGGTACAAGTCTTGTATTTTCCTACTCCACTTTACAAACTTTAGGTCTGGGGGTAGGGAGCTCTAGCGCTCCTCTGCAAAGTCACATGGGGGGCACTCCTGCTCCTTTTAATGATTTTCCTTATGGAGGGGTTCATATACCTCATTCGTCCCCTTCACTCGATGGCTCACATCAGCAGTCCGTCGGGCAACTTACACAACATAGTTTATTTGGAGTTGGGAGTCAAGGACCACCTTCGCATAATATGTCGGTAGGTTCGACACTATTTTCTTTGATCGGCACGTTTGGTAACAACGCCTTCTGGTCAGCTGCCTTCTCGACTGGGGGCAACCCCAGTTTTGGATAATCTACTCCTATGCAAGGTACTATTCCTGCACAGGGGGCAAACCTAGGAACTTCTTTCACAGTCGGGCCTTGGAATTCTTGGCAGGGATCTGTTCCCTTGTCCGAAATTTCAATCTGGGGTAATTCTTTCCACAATCAATGGAACCCTGGACAAACTACTATGCCTATCCCCATGGGACCGGCATGGGGCAACCCTTCCCAAAGTCCTTCGAATGCAATGCATGCCCAACCATCTATGTCCTATTTTGGAAGTCAACCGATGATGTCTCCACATACGCAAAATCTATATGCTGGCCAGGGTCATGGTTTCTACCAGAATCCGGGCCAGCAGCCAAACTTTTCCTGACAACCTGGTGCCAGTCAAACTCTAGGCCCCTTTTTCCTAGGTTATCACCAACAACCCAAACTACCTTTCCTGATGACTTTTCACTTGCCATATTTGACAAGGTTGTTGAATGACCCTATCTGTCACAATCCGCATTGGCCTCCTATGCCAACGAAGTTGCCTTCAGACATTCCAAAGTTTGAATCCAAGCCTAACGAAGATCCAAGAGATCATGTGACTACCTTCCATCTTTGGTACTCATCTAACTCATTGAAAGATGCCTCCGTACAGTTGCGATTGTTTCAACGTACTCTCATTGGGAGTGCAGCGAAATGGTACATTGAGCTCGATCGCTCAAGATACTCTTTCTTTGGCGAACTAGCGATGGCTTTCCTCAACCATTTCTAGTTACCTGTGAGATACGATGCTGGAACAGAGTTGCTCACCAATTTCAAACAGACAACAGCGGACCATATCTCTGATCACATCCAAGAATGGAGATGCCAGAAGAGTTTAATTAAGGTGCCAGTCCCACCAGCATTCTTGCTTGAGTGGTTCCTCAAGTCTTTGGTCCCACAGTTATCCAAAGACATCGTGACGTTGGAAGTATTCTCCGAAGAAGATGCCATCATGAGGGCTCAACAATTTGAGATCATCTATTCTCAGTCCGATTTATTGTACAACATATTTCCAGATGCGCCACGCTCAATACTGGATAAAACTAGATAGAGAGTCGGACCACATGCTGATGGTATTGTTGGTTTAGCACAAACAAATCCCACTGAGCAATTGACGAAGCAGTTGCAGCAGTTATCTATACAACACACAGCGGCCAGCCAAACTACTACTTTGGCTGCACCCCCTACCAAAATGTCGGAGGTACACACAGTGCAATCGACTAACCCAAAGGCCACCCAGTAGCCTGAAGGAAAGAAAAAACAATGAAAGAAGGGTAAGGGGGATAAGAAACCTACCAATAATGTTGGCGAGGACAACACTGAGAAATGGAAGGCGAGGTATCCATGCAACTTGTGCGCGGAAGACCACCCGACCCATCTATGTCCTCGGATTGCAGAAGCCCAAAAGTTTGTGACGCAGCAACAGCCTATTGTGTTAACCAATCCATTTCAACATGGACAAAATCTAACCCAAGCCTTTGCAAGCACAGAAGGGGGAAGCCAAGAATCTTATCCGCCTGCGAACATCCCTGCGTCCGCTAACGTATATATGGTGAGGGGTGATGCTTTTATATTGACTAGAGCACGTGACTATAGTAAACCGAGAACTTCTGAGAAGGGTAAAGAAGTTGAACTCCCATATCTTCCTCTACAGATTGAGAAGACGTTGGGCGAAACAATGACACGCATTCCTAAAGGTGCATTCAAAAAATATTCTCATAACCCAAACGCAAGGGCCGTGTGGTGGAAGATTTATCGCAAACCCCTTCCGCGATGTCCGCTTTGGAGGTCCTCCAAAGATGCCCTTCCCAGAGGAAAGCCTTGTTAACCGCTTTAGGATCTACCGAGACTTGTAATCCGGGTACAATCATGCTGGATACAACCAAATTAAAACCTCATCTACCTTACCACGTAGCATTTCAGATAGTAGTGGCTTATCCCATGAAAAATTTTACTCGGAATATCTTCTGCACGGTGGTTGATGAGGGTGCCTCAACATGCATTATGTCGTTAGCATGTTGGAAGGTCGTTGGCCAACCCGTTTTGTCTCCGTCACCTACTCCCCTCACCGCTTTTGACGGTCATTCATTTCGACCACATGGTATCGTTCCTTCTTTCCCTGTGCAGTTAGAAGCAAAGACCATGTGTGTCGAAGTAGAGGTAGTTGATGCTCCCCTCGACTATAACCTCTTGTTAGGAAGGAGTTGGACTTATGCCATGAAAGTTGTGGTTGTTATAGTTTTTTGGGTCTTTTTGTTTCCACACGAGGGTCGGATAGTGACCATCGATCAATTGTCTTTCTCCAGACCTGACCCTACATTGGGGGCATCCACAGTCCCAATGATTGATAATCCTCTACCGGGTGTCATCAACATAGGGGTTGGTTTGTGCCCATATTTGATGGGTACCTTCGATTACCCGCCCCCTCAAGGCAATATCAAGTTTATATCCAATCACCATAGGGTTGATATTTTTCAAGTTTCATCGTTCCGCACGACTTACTTCAACGATCCATGGATACTTCCTTCCCCATCAGCCATGATGGATGGGATAGGGCACCCAGGCATGTCCATGCCCTTGTCCGTAGCTAAAGTAGCATACTCTTTGGTCCAACAAACTTCAGCCCACACTGATCCAGCTTCTGCACAAGAGTTAGATCCACTTCTAAAGCCTATTTGGGCTCAGGGTTCTCTCACTCACACTGATTCATTAGACTTAGTATTGCCCTCTAATGAAGCAATAATTGAAGCAATGACTAGTCTGGATAAACCCTGGGAAGATCTTCATCATAGATCATACTTCCTCCTAGAGTTAAGCCAAATTGAAGCGAGAGAATTCACCGTGACTATGACGGGCAATCGGTCTTGTCCTATTAACCCCTTAGCTACACATGAGGTTTATACTGAGGGTAATATGGAAACTATTGTTGAAACATTACCGATCAATATCTCCTGAAACCCTGGCGTCATGGAGAATGTCTTTGTTGGAGCAGACTGCTCCTCTGAGGAGATTCAAATCTACACAGATATTTTCAAATAATTATGTGACGTTTTTGCCTGCTCTTACGAGGAAATGCCAGGTATCGATCCAAAAATAGTTGAACATGAAATCACAATGTATCCTGATGCCAAGCCTATTCGGTAGAAGCTTCGTCTTGTTAATCCTAAGAAAGAAGCAGCCATTAAGGTTGAGGTTGAGAAATTTCTAAAAGCCAGGTTTATCTATCCAATCCATTTGACACAATGGGTGTCAAACCTAGTGTCATTCAATAAAAAACAAGGCACGATTTGTGTATGTACTGACTTCCATGATTTGAACAAGGCCAGTCCCAAAGATAATTTTCCCAGACCGTTCATCGACCAGATCATTGACAAATGTGTGGGTTGTGAATCCTTTTCTTTCATGGACAGTTTTTCAGGATATAATCAAATACAAATCAAGCCTGAAGACCAACACAAAACTGCATTCATCTGTCCATGGGGTACATTTTCATATCGTAAAATGCCTTTTGGTATCAAAAATGTTGGAGCCACCTTTCAGTGGGCCATGTATTTTTCTTTCCATGACCTCAAGCATATATTCAAGGCTTACTTAGATGATTTAGCATCTCGATCTCTCAAGAGAACAGATCATCCCACACACCTCCGACTTATCTTCGACCGTTGTCGCTACTTTCGGATTCGCCTGAATCCAAGCAAGGCAACTTCTGTGTAACGTCAGGATGATTGTTAGGTTTCATAGTGTCAACAACAAGGATCATGGTCGATCCTCTCAAGGTTGAGACAATAATTCAGTTGCCCCCCCCCCCATGCACAATCCTTCAACTTCAGAGTCTACAAGGCAAGGTGAACTTTTTACATGCTTCATCGCCAACTATGTCGACATCACCAAGGGATTTATGTGCTTACTGAAGAAAGACGTTCCTTTTTACTGGGACGATGCTACTCAACGCTCTTTCGATGCATTAAAACACACCCTCACAACTGCCCCTCTGCTCCGGCCACCTAACTATAAAAAAGATTTCTTATTATATTTGGTTGCAGCAGAATCAACCATTGGCATGGTTTTAGTTCAGGAAGATGACTTGTTCTCATAATACATGATCTATTACCTGAGCCGAGGCCTCGTAGGACCGGAACTCAATTATTCTCACATCGAAAAACTTGTGTTGGCAGCAGTTCATGCTGTTCAACGGTTCCATCATTATGTTCTATTTTGCAAGACCATTGTCATTGCTATCGTGAATCCATTCCAATACATGTTGACACGACGGGTAATAGGCAGAAAAATCAGTAGATGGATAGTCATCCTCCAGGAGTTTGACTTAGATTTCATTTCAACAAAGTCCAAAAAGTCACTGGTCTTCACAGAACTTATTTCGGAACTTCCAATTGAGTCAGGTGACATTGTGCCTGAAGAATCGTCTATCCGGGGAGATATGTTTTTTATCACATCTTCAGATCCCTGGTATGGAGATATACTTATCTATCTCCAGACTTTGAAGTGCCCCACCACTGCTTCCCTGATGAGCATCGACGCATACTCCATCAAGCTAAGAATTATCTCATAATTGATGATACATTGTATCAGAGAGGTGTAGACTGCATCATACGCCAATGTCTCACTCATGAGGAAGTAGTTATCATGCTTAACAATTGCCATACCGCAGCTTGTGGCGGTCATTTGTATGGGTTGGCAACAGCCCAAAATATTCTACGAGCAGGTTACTTCTGGCCGACACTTATCAAAGATTGTATCGAATCGGTCAAGAAGTGTCATTCGTGCCAAATCTTCTCTCGGAAGATGAGGGCACATCCCGCTCCCATGTTTCCTGTCATCACAGGTGGTCCCTTCACCAAGTGGGGGATTGATTACACTACTTGCAACTCCCCTTCAACAAGAGGGCACCGCTATATTATCGTAGCTGTAGACTACTTCACAAAGTGGGTCGAAGCTATGCCAACGTTTAAAGATGATGGAGAGACTGCAACTCTCTTTTTATTCAATCAGATAATAGCAAGGTTCGACGTCTCAAGGGAGATTGTCACTGACCATGGAAGTCACTTTCAAAACTAGATGATGATTGAGTTAACATCAAAGCTTGGGTTAAGGCAAGAGCATTCATCACCCTACTACCCCCAAGCAAATGGGTAGGTGGAAGCTGTAAACAAAACTCTTAAGACCATTCTACAGTGAACTATCAACTCATCCAAGTCAAATTGGCATTTGATGTTATATTCGGCGTTATGGGCCTACTGAACATCTGTTAAGACTGTGACCGGTTTCTCACCTTTTCAACTCGTTTATGGGCTGAAGGCAGTCTTTCCCATCGAATGTCAGATCCCGTCTCTAAAATTGGTGGTACAATTATTGCCATACACTTCTCCACTTGAAGAACGGTTAGTATACCTTGAGCAGCTCAATGAGCAGCGTCGTGATGTGGCCCTAGCCAATGAGGCTCACAAACATAAGGTCAAGTGTCAGTATGATAGGTTCATTCGTCCTCGGATTTTCTCTGAAGGCGATCTTGTCCTGGTCTATGACCAAGATAAGGACCCCCTGGGGGCAGGAAAAGTCAAACCCATGTGGTTCGGACCTTTCATCATAAAAGAAGTTTTAAAAAAGGGCACTTATCATCTGATTGATTTTGAAGGGAATGCTTTAGTGGAGCCTAGAAATGGGCTCTACCTCAAGAAGTATTACTCATAAGCAGGTCACTGTGGGTAACTTTTTGTAACATATGTATAGTCTTTGTACTATTACTTTTTAGTTTCTTTTAGTGTTATGGACGTGTCGTTGATATTATCTTTCATCCCTATGGTAGATGTCAAGTGATTCTGAGGTGTTCATTGGGTATGCATATGGTGCGAGTAGGCACACTCGGAGGCTTGCCTCCGCAGCTTGGGTAATCTTTACACCTCAAGGCCAGTTATTATCTTCCGGAGGGATATTCTTAGGTGACACCACAAATAATGTTGTCGAGTATAGCGTAGTTATTGAGTTTCTTCGTGATGCTTTGTCATTGGGTATCTCTCATCTTCGGGTCTATCTCGACGCTCAACTGGTTGTTTCTCAGTTAAACAGAGTGTACAGGGTTCATGATCCAACTTTACACCGACGATTCCTTAGGGTACGTCTCTTAGAACGAAACTTTGATTATATTACATATTTTCATGTTCCTAGGAGATTAAACCAAGTTACAAATACTCTAGCTAATCAAATTTTAGATTGGCATATTGCACACATATGAAAGAACATTAACATAAGCATGTAAATACGTTGTTTGTACACATGATCCATAAGACACAAAAGACCAAAAAACCATATATAATATCATAAAGTAACCAAAGTACATAGATGGACGCAAGCGCCTCAAAAATATAACCGATAATGAGTCACAGGGCTTATGCCCTCAAAAGATATATACAAGTAGTGCTTGTGGCACGTCAAAATGTCTAGCTAAAGTTAGGGCCTGTGGGCCCTATTATACTGGTCCACAGCATTGGCTAAACGCCGAAACAACCAGACCCATGTCCGTGGTGCCCCCACTACATGAGGTTGCATAGATGGTGGTAGGTCCTCAATCTCTACCACGGGGACTGTGCGAGTGAACCCAGTAAAGTTACGCTCAACCCGTCTCAATACCCTCTCATCCTCCCTGGCTAGAATATCTCCTGCTACTACCGGTCCCCCTGCGGCAGCAGGTGCGACCCCTGGCCGAGGACGACGCATGTTCCTCGCATAGTCAACGGGTCACACTGGTCCCACATCTGCACACAATGAACGCATATCCATTAAATACTCTGGCATAACAAAAAAATGATATATATAACAAAACAACATAAAAATTACATATATAAGAAAAAAAAACTACAAAGGTGGAGACTTACACATCTCCCCTCGCTCCTCACTAGGAGGTATTGGTATCTCTGAGTCTCTCGAAAAATCAATCCCGGCATAGGGGTAGTCCTCTATAACTAGGATCTGTCGTGACAGCCATGAAAAAAATTCATCATCGAAGGACTCATTGGTCATTCCACCACCCTGTCGTGGCAATAGTACTACCCATCTACACACAGTAGGAAGAGAGGCTTGATGTCCTTGTACCACTACTCGAGGACTAAAACTTGGAACTCTCTCAAAAAAGAATGAACACATAATGGTCCCGAACCCGAAGTTCCTATGTGTCCGCAAACGGAAATCTGTCAATTGCCTCTTCATACACTCAAGCAAAGTGGTACTCCAATCAAAAACTTTTTCATTTAAGCACTAGATTGCACAGTTCATCTGTGCATGGGACGCCTAATGTAGAGCCGCGGAACCAGTAATTCACCCGATAAGCAACACTATCACCTGTAGCGATAAGTTAGTGATCTTTCTTATGGGCACCTGCGTGCTCGAGCAGTCTGTATCAGCTGCACAGTATAGACCTATCAATTTCGCTATGTTATGTGGCCCCGCAAGAAAAGTTCGAAAATTGACTGGTTCCCCTCTTCTAGAGAGGCTAGTCAAAAAGTAAATGTCCTCGACCGTGGGCACCAATGACTGCCCCTCTAACATGAATGCCTCTACATCTGAATGCCAGTAGTCAACCAAGGCATTCAATAGCCTATGTTGTGCCTACATAAAAGGACATAGGAAAAACTTGAGTAACCCACACTGCATCAAAGTAGCCACAGCATTGGGGTCTTCCCCGACCAACTCATTCACCTCTTCATGCTCTCTTTCTCTCCAATGGACATACATCCTGCAAAACAAAAAGGTTCAGGAGGGTTAACCCTTGCTTTTGAAGTCTTTTTCATCCAATAAGGGGGCCCACACATGTTGTAATGGTGACAGTCATGTGTACACGCGTGCAGAGTTTACTCTACTCTAATGTACACATGACCTGTCCTGAGACAGACCACGTGGACCTAGCGCTAAACTTTTAAAGGTCGACGCCCCCTAAAAAATGAAACCCAATGCACAAATAAAGACATAAAATGAAAGATAAGGGAGTTTGTACTTACTTGGTCCAGACAGAAGTTCATTTCATCCACTGTAACTCCCGGAATCACCACTTTAATCAAAGGGGGTCTGTTGGCTCCAGAGTCAATTTCCAAATCAGCAATGGTGATAATGAGCTGCCAGCTTCTATTTATAGACTTTTTGGCCTCTTTTTGTCACTTTTTTGGCCTCCCTTATCATTTTCTTTATACCAAAAACCATTTAGAGTGATTCAGGATTTGCATAGGAAGGATTTGATCGGGTATTGGGACAGTTTTTTTTTATTTTTGAGTATTTTTCGACAATCCGTGGAAAATTTTTCCAACGATCAACTTGAACATATAGGTTAGGTGTCTACCCTGATTTTTGTATCTCGTTGTCTTTGTCCTTTACCATAGGATCAATCCCATCAGGTTGTGACACAGAACCATCATATTTGCTTTAGAAGTGTCGCAACTTGGTGGTAGATCTTACCGGAACATGGATGCCCTAGGTAGATCCTGGTTGCATTATGGTATTCATGTTGTCTCTAAAACACTGTAGGCTCGGGAGTCCTTGTATTTTTTCCTGAATACGAGTTTGAGCCTCATTTGCATGATTCTTCTTCTCTCTTGACCTCACCCTCAGGACTCCCAAAAAATAACGGGTCTTCTTTTAAGCCCTGTTCATACCCTCTAAATATGAAAAGATTGTTGAGCGATCCTGTGGCCTTTCACGCTCGTTAAACTGAAATTTGAAGTCACGTCTGTCCAGCGGTAGTTTACCCCTTTTTCACTTTGGACGGTCAACTGTACGAACAAAGGTATACTCTATGGAACTTCAGCTCTATAGAAGAGTACTCTCAGGTATAATTTTATCCCTTTTTTGGGCCTGAGGGACTAAACTTACGAAGAAGGAACCCCCACGGAGTCCATAGTTAAGCTCTTTTTCAGACTCCCTAAAATTGAAAAGATCGTCGAGTGACCTTATTCTTTCACACTCGTTAAAATGGTCCAAAAGAACATTCCTGACGGAGTCCATAGTTAAGATTTTTTCATACTCCTTAAAAATGAAAAAATGGCCAAGTGATCTTGTCCTTATCACACTCATTAAAATGGTTTTGAATAGATGTCTTGTCGGTGCTAGTTTACCCCTTTTTTTAACCGACTAGACTATCTTCAAAAAAGGTACCCCAATGGAGTCTCCTTTTATGTTTTTTCAGACTCTCTAAATATGAAAAAACACCGAGCTTACCTTCTCTGGGCTCGTTAAACTTACATCGAAGGACGTTACCATTGTGTGTTTTGTTAACCGTGTTTGCATACCTTATACGCCAGCCTTGTAATAGTTTTCTTTTGCGTCTTAACACCCTTGTCCCCCGGAGGATTTTTACTGAGTATCATTATACGAGAACATCATTCTTGTCTTTGTGCCTTGAACTTTTATGTTTGCAACACTCGTTCCTCCATTGTAACGTAACATTCCTTTATTCTTTTTCCTAGAATTATTGAAAAAAACAAAAAAAAATCAAATATACCCCAAAAAGAGGAAGGGAAAAGTATTTTCTTTATTGGAAGCATAATGAGTCGCCCTTGGATAAAGCACATATGTCCATTTGTTCATCAAAATATGGGATGTAGTACGACCTTAGGAAGTTTTTCTCGCTATATAGAGTTGTGTCCTCCACCATTTGGTTATCCTTACAAACATATGGAGAGTTTGCATTGCCTCCTGCTTCGTAGACTTATGATTAATGCCCTGCTGCCTGAGTCTCATCATTTGTCATGCTATTGTCCAAGTGAAGTTTGTCACCAAGCCTGAGTCAGCCCCTTTGCAATTTGTCTCTTGCCCTCATACCCAGCCATCCTGAATGTCCAATCAAGTCCTTGTTCGAAATCAATGAAACCTTCAGTCTGATCATCAAGTCCACGACCGACGAGCCATCGAAGACCTCTGGGTAGTATATTCGTACACTCATATTACACTCCTACCTGAGTTTTGAAGATTTTGAAGTAGTTTCTCAAGCTCTGAAGACCTCATCTCTAGCCATCAGGCTGTATCAGCTTCTAGAAGATGGATACTCTATATGTATATCTTTTTTATTTCGAGATGTAGCTCCGCTGTGTATTGTTCGCGGCTACTCTTTATATAGTTATATGACATGGATCTACAGTGTATTTGATTGGTAGCCATGATTCTATTTTATCCCGAGCATGGGTATGCCCGCCTCGGTGAGACATTTGTTATTTTGCAGACGGCGCCTCTCAGTTCCTGATCCTTGGGCTCAATTGTTCAGCACATCAGTAAAGATTGGTAATGTATTTCGGCCATCAGATTCTCTTCTGACCTCACACATTAGGAGGCATCTATTATAACCCTAAATTGCACCATACATGCTTACCTGGCATCAGGCCATCTCAGATCCCTTCTTTGCCAAATCACTGCTGAGAAACTCTTTAAAAAAACCTCTTTTATAAGGGCCCACGCGCCCTACTCCATTACTGCATGCGTGTACACACTAGCTGACCTAAAACAACCCGCGTGGACTGAAAAAAGCACAAAAAAAGGAAATTTGTCGACGGAACACACAGCTCTGGGTGAGTTAACTGAAACTCCTAGCCATGCATGGCCGAGGGTTCATCCAAATACCTAGCTTCTTCTAGCCTATAAAAGAAGGGATAGGGGTTCCATTTGGAGAAGGAAAAATATAGCAAAGAAACTCTGCCCATTTGCATATTCCCATTGTCCCAACCCTTTAGTCATCCTTGTGCCAGAAGAGATACTAAGCAAAGAAGTTGGAGGATAGTTGAAGAGGAGCCCAGGATCAGGTTCGCGGAGTGGTGGATGGTCTCAACTTTTTTTAAGTTGACTCATTCAAAGTAATAAAGAAAATGTTTTTCCCGTCCCAATTCATGAGTTATTCATAGTTTGTTAAGTACATGTTTGAATCTCTAACCCGTTAGTCTATAGGTAAGATGCATGTGTAGTTGTTGCTTGTCTTGTATGCAGTTCATCGTTGGAAAGGAGAACTACGAACAAGTGATCAAGTGCGACAAGGGATCGACATTGAACACCTGAAACAAGGTAGGTTGATCTGTCCATGTATTTACTGAAAAGGAATGGGATTTAAGTCTGGGAACGAAGGTAGAAAGTAGATTTTCTCTTGGTCATATCTGCATGAAAAGCATAACCCTATTTGCTAGTCCATAATGAGATTTCCCTCACAACACATGGTCTTCTAGAAGTTCCTTATCAGGGGAAGTTACGACTTCCCTCACTGGTTTTGCATCTCTGGGAACCTCCCTCATTGCAGTACTGGGGATTACAGGTTTCTCTTCATATACTTCTTCAAGCTAGCATAGTTTAGATTTCTTGAGCGCTGCATCTTCATCAAAGGTCACATCCCTGATGATCTCAATCTGATGTTGACCTGGTATATATATTCTGAAGGCCTTGGAGACCTCACAGTATCCCACAAATAATCCCTTCTTTCCTGAAGGGTCCAACTTGTTTCTCTTTTCTTTAGGTATATGAATAAACATTGGACAGCCAAATATTTTGAGATGGCTTACCTCTGGCTTCTTTCCGATGAACATCTCTTCCGATGTATTGAGCCCAAGTGCACTATGGGACAATCGGTTCTGCACATATATGGTTTCCATTGCTACTTCTACCGATAAGAATATATGAAGATCTTGATCATGGATCATAGTCTTCACAGCTTCCAATATGGTTCTGTTCTTTCGTTCAACTACACCATTTTGTTGGGGATTATAGGGAGTAGTGAGTTCCCTCTTGATCCCAACATATTTGCAAAATTTCACAAACTCTTTTGAGGTATATTCTCCTCCATTATCTGACCTGAGTATCTTAATCTTTCTTTCAGAAAGGTTCTCTATCAAGGCTTTGAATTCCTTGAACTTGTTGAACACTTCATCTTTAGTTTTCAAGAAATATATCCAGGTTTTATGAGAGTAATCATCAATGAATGATACATAATATACATACCCGCTAATGGAGGATGATGGAATTGGGCCACATACATCTGAATGGATGAGTTCTAGGACTCCTTCTATATTTTTGTCCCTCTTCATAAACGGATTCTTGATGTTCTTCCCTTGTGCACATCCATTGCATATGCCTTTATGGTCACCTTTAAGTTCTGGTAAACCTATGACTTCTTTGCATATGTATGGTAGTGCCTTGTAGTTGATGTGGGCTAACCTTTTGTGCCAATGTTCACATGAGTTTTCAATGGCGTGGGTCATGGCAGCCTCTGAGTGACCCTTTATTTTATACAAGCCATTTTCTTCACTTCCAATGATGATTTCTTCATTTAAGGTTTCTCCTTTAGCCCACATAAGAACTTCTCCATCTATAAAGGAAACTATGAAGCCTTTCTTTTCTAAAGATAAAATGGAGAGTAGGTTCTTCTTCAAGCCTGGTACATATAGTACATACTTCTTTTTTAGTGAATTCCCTAAATTCAGTTTATGGTTTGATTCTCCCACTCCCTTGATGGGATATTGGTAATCATCTCCAAGTGTCACTTTCTGAGAAAACTTCTTTTCTGAGATACAAGAGAGAATGTTTCTTTGTCCTGTCATGTGCTTGTATGCACCACTATCAATGAGCCAAGTGTCCTCTCCAGGTGTTACAAATCCTAAGAGGGTCGAGATCAAGACATGGTCTTTGATATGCTCTCTTATCATCTTTGCGAGTGGCTCTTCATCTTCAACTACATGGGCATGGAGCCTCTTATGTTTTATCTTGTACTCTTCTCATCTGGCTGGACAAAAATTCGCAATGTGTCCCATCTTTTCACAATGATAGCATTGTACAGATGAGTAGTCCCTTTCCTTTCGTTCTCCTTTCTTCTGAAATTTCCTTGGATGAGATTCCTTATGATTGAATTTGTTTGACTGTTGAGGCTCTTTATGAGTCTCCTTTTGGAAGTAGGGTTTCTTCCTTCCTCCTTTGGTGTGAGTAACTAGGGCTTGATCATCATCCCTTGATATTAATGCTTCACGATTCGCTACTCTTGTTTCTTCTTGGATGCATTCTTCCCATAGACTATCAAACTTCAGTTTCTCCGTTCTGGCACATATCGTTTGGATGAATGCATCCCAAGGTATTGTGAGACCATTTAGGGTCATCATTATGAGTTCATCTTTGTCTATGGTATCTCCAATAGCTTCTAGCTTTTCTTTGAATTCTGAGATTCTGGAGAAGTATTCCTGAATCATTTCTCCTTTTTACATCCTTGTATTCTTCAGTTGAGTTCTTAGATTCATCTTCTGGTTTATGTTGTTTCCTTCATATAGTCTGGTCAAGGAATCAAACATTTATTTTGGAGTCTTCTTAGATGACACATAAGGAATCAGGTGGTCTTTGATTGAATCTGCAATGATTCTTTTGGCCCTTATTATGTCCTTTTGATGCTTTTCCTTTTCTGCAACATCGGCGAGTTTCGATACTTCTTCTTTGACGACTCTTGCTAGGGAATTCTCTTCAAGAATGAGGCCAATCCTATACTTCCAGGCATGGAAGTTTTCCACTCCTTCTAGCTTGTCAACAAGCTTAACGCTTGCAACATCTTTACCTCGAGCTAGGAAAATGACCGAAAAATGAAAGTGCTCAAAATCAAAATCTGAACTTACCAGGAGGTGCGCTTGGTTGAGGCAAGTATCCTGGTGTCTTTGGATCTGAGAAAATCTAACTTTTGATCCTCCAAATTTGATCTACGGATTTATGGACTGGTGCTTCTGGTACCTCGGGTACTCTGGTACTTCTGGTACTTCTGGTACACTGGTTTTCTGGTACTTCTGGTACTTTGTGAAACTAGGGTTTCATTTTCCGGGAGATCCAACCAATGAAAAGGTGCGCTAAGAGTGCCAAAGTGATCCTTAGGGGAGGGCGCACTTTTCTAGATGGTTTTGGGGCTGAAAAGATTCACCATCAAAAAGCCCTAATTTTCATGTACGACAACAGTGATGTTTTTCACTTGTGAAAGATGCTTCCTTCAGCTTGGCTCTAATACCATGTTAATGTTTAAGCCATTATTATAATTGTTTGCATTTCATTAGATAAAAATATCATAATCTAAGATCACTGAGAAATACACAATCACAAGAGACACAACATTTATCCTGGGAAACCCTCTAGGGGAAGAAAACCCAACAAAAATTCCTTAATATAGATAGCCAATACAATGCCAAGAGATCTCTTAAACTAATACAGA
>JASDQU010305685.1:6429-37128 GCA_032191745.1 Picea mariana | reverse complement strand
TAATATAGATAGCCAATACAATGCCAAGAGATATCTTAAACTAATACAGAAATTCCTCTCCCAGATATGTGCCACTCTCTCTCCTCCTTCTCCAACAGCAGATCTGAAACTTGTCTCTCAATGAGCAAGTGATTTGTGTGTCTAAGTGAGGCGCTAGCCTCCTTATTTATATTAGACTGGCACGTGTGAAGTGTCTCTTCACTGGAAAGGCTGACTTCTCCCACTGGGTGGTTATAACCACCTTAAATACATTATGGGGCCTCTTTAATATCTGTTGGGGCTGACTTCTTATTCTGCCTATTATAATTAACATTTGACCAATCTGCAAAAGGGGATTTGGTCCTATTACAATAGTCGACAAGATCAATCCACAATGGGGATTGATCCGATGAATAATATATCAAATAATAATTAGAATACTTTTTGCAGTTACATTATTTCAACACAAATGAACTAGGCCACCTTCTTAGTGAACCAATTTCTTCAAGATTGTAATGAGGCCTAGGAAAAGGGCACAAAATTTCAATACGCATGGTTGTTGTATTTTATTGCACTAGTCGGATGGCAGGAACCATGCTAATATCAGTGCATGGGGACATTTGGAAGAGGTAATATGGTAGGGAGAAATGCCAACTTATGGAATATGATGATTAAGGGAAGAAAACAGCACACTAATGCCATATTTTTTGTATACTTGGAAAATATCATGTATCTAGTTGCACACACACCATGCATATCAGCAGAGATGGTGGAAACATATAAGGATATTGCGCGTTTCCAACATATAAGGATGGTGGAAACATGTATGTGTAAGAAAGGAAGGACCCAATGTCCCAGTGGTTTCCAACCAAATATAGGTTGACACCAGAATATTTTTTCCTAATTGTGAATGACTTGGAAGAGGAGTGGAAAATACCAGCAGCTAAAATGGGGCACCCAAATGATACGGATTATTTTTGGCACGAAATGAGAGCGGAGATATAATAAATAAATGCACTGAGATATCGCAGATATTCAATAATATAACAAAAATATATCATAGATGCAACCATAAACATAGCTATACAGTAATACACGATTTCTATTAATGAAAGAAATGTACAGAGACTATAAAAATACAGAGTGAAAGACTCGCTAGAATGGTGGCATCTTATCTCTGAGAAGAGATGTGGCGGCTACTCGCATTCACAAGAAATGAGGCTCTGAAGGAGTTTTTACAATAATCAAGAATTCCAAAAACCATAGACATCCAAAAACCTAACCCTAGGAGATGAAGCGCCAAAAGTCATGTGGGCCCCATTTGGGTAAGTTAGTACATCAACTTCTCGGGGTCGTAACTTTTGCATACGATCTTCGTTTTAGGATTGTGATAGACCGTTGGAAAGGTATCATCGAGAAGATTCATTTTGAGGGCTCAATTATGCCTTTGGATATCATAAAATATCTCTATCCCAAAAAACCTTCATTTAAGCCCTCAAAATGGCCCTAGAAGTTAAAACCTCCTAAAAATAGTAAATTGCCAAAATTGTCAGAAAATTGTTTTGAGCCAGTTGGAAAAGGCGGGTGGCCACCAATATCCACCTAGATCAATCCTCCCTCCTTAGGAAGAAATGGTCTCCATTGCATTGAGTTACCGGGGGAGAGGGAAAAGCATTTGTTGAATCTGCATCTTGGTGAGTTGCTTGTCTTGTTGGAGACGTCACGTTGCTCAGTTTGTCGAAGTTTGTCACGAACCTATTGAGGTTGAGGCTATTCAAAAAGTTGAGATACATGAGAGGACAGTGTGAAGAAGGAATCTTTGTGTTTTGTTGCAGCCTTGTCTACCTGCTTCTATTGGATAGAAGGTGATTGGGGCGAGGCTGTAGTGGTTGCAGTGTCCTTCTGTTCTCCTTCTGAATAGATTGTGAAGAAGCTAAATTTTGCAGTATGATATACTACCTTGTGGCACTTTTTAGGTGGAACACTAGTCGGAACTACCTCTGGTATTCTGTAGAAATGATCCCCCGGAGAAACAATGACACTGCGGGGTTGACACTCATAAACAGCATGGTGCTTCCACATATATGGTTGGCCCAAGAGAACATCACAGACATCCAGTGGGGAAACATCACATAATACCTCATCCTTGAAGGGATGGATGTCATATGACAATTGACACTGTTGGCTAACATGAAGATCTCGTCCTTGGTGAAGCCACCCGATGTTGTTTGGTTGGGGGTGTAGTGTTGTCGACAATTCCAACTGTTTGACAACCTCTATTGAGATGAGGTTCTTCTGGCTTCCGCTATCAACAATAAAATGCAGCGGGGTCCACTTCACCCACATATATGAATGAAAAAGGCACTCCCCCTATTCAGGATCTGTTGGTTCTTCTGGTTGAATTGTTGCGGTCGCGACAATAGCAGTGGGGTCTGCGTCAATGATCTGTCCTTTACCAGTAGAATCAAATTCTGAATCAGGGTTCAGATCCTTGTCTTTGATCTCAGCCACCAATGATTGTTTTGAGCAAAATTCATCGGTGTTGTGCCAGGGGCTTTTGTGGAAATCGCACCATTTTTCAGTGTCCTTCTTTGTCTTCCCATGACCCTTCTTTTCCTGTGGCTTGGACTGGTTTTCAAGAGACTGTCTATTAGGGTTGTCTTTGTCATACTTTGGTTATTTCATATTTGTAGACCCGAACTCCCATTTTTTCTGGTGCCTAAATTTCTTCTCGATTTTAACATCATATCGATAAGCAACACTGAGTGATGAGATATCTAGAAAATCTATTTCAGTTTGGATGTATCTGTGTAGAGCCCCATGGTATTTCAGAACCAAATGTCATTCAGAGTCTTTGATACCTAGTTTGGTGCGCAAGGTATGGAAGTTATTGGTGAACTCCCAAACTGCTTGGACCCTCTCTTGCGGCAATGTGGTCCATCTCATGTATTGGTCCTCATAGTTGCCAACAGGATAATAATGTTCCTTTACCGCGTCCACAAAAATATCCCAAGTGGGCTTGGTCCCATATATTCCAGACTCCTCTATGGAATTTTTCTCCCAGTAAGTTTCCCACCAATGTTTGACATGAGGGAGATCTTTCAAGAGTCTGAAGGTGATCTTTTCTCTGTCGGAAAAATTGTGAACAAAGAAATAACCTTCTAGCAGAGTTAACCATTTTTCTAGGGCTTCTGCATCTATTTGTCCTTCAAATACAGGAATATCAAAATTAACTTATACCTTGAAAGGTGAGGTGCTTCCAAAGTGCTCGCTTGATGAATATGTGTATGTCGCTATTGGTAGGCGTTGAAGGATGTGGGAAAAATTCTCCATCATTTCGTCCCTCTCTCGCGTGAGAGCTTTCTCAAGCAACAAACTGATAGGATCATCTGCTCTGTCATTTTTCTTTTCTTCCACCATTGAGGGTTTCTTGGGTGTGCGAGAGCGATTTCAAGAGAGACAAGCTTGAGACCCAACTTGCTATACTTGGACCTCGTCGGGGACATGCACTAAAAAAACGATCAAGAACAGCCTACTCTGATACCACTGATTCGGATTATTTTCGGCACGAAATGAGATCAGAGATATAATAAATAAATGCACTGAGATATCGCAGATATTCAATAATATAATAGAAATATATCAGAGATGCAACCATAAACATAGATATACAGTAATACATGATTTCTATTAATGAAAGAAATGTATAGAGACTGTAAAAATACAGAGTAAAAGACTCGCTAGAATGGTGGCAGCTTATATCTGAGAATAGATGTGACGGCTACTCTCATTCACAATAAGATGGTTAAAATGAGGCTCTGAAGGCATTTTTACAATAATCAATAATGTCAAAAACCATATACATCCAAAAACCTAACCCGAGGAGATGAAGCGTCGAAAGTCATGTGGGCCCTGTTTGGGTAAGTTAGTACCTCAACTTCTCGGGGTCGTAACTTTTGTATATTGTTGGTTATGGAGCCTGATTATCTTCCTAATTCAGAGGTCCTTGCTTTCAGCCGTGTTTATACCCCATGAAGTATTTACACCCCAGAAGTATGTACACTCTTCCACGTGGGGGAGTGCAGAGGGGGGTACCCCCTCTGCGGGGTCCGGGGGGGCTATCCCCTCGGCTGGGGGGTCTGGGGGCAAGCGGGCCCCCAGCGGGGGTTCGGGGGCAGCGTCCCCTGATGGGGGTTCGGGGGCGAAGTCCCCGAAGAAAAAATTACCTTATAAAAGTATATTGTAATTTCATTGTAAATATGGACTGTTCATTATAAGGTCGCAGATCTAACAGTAGATATTATGTTAGGGTTTTTTCCCTAGAAGGTAACCCTCTTTTATGAGGGAAATGTCTTGCGGCTATGTATGAGGGTGAATATTGTATTCTGAGAGAGGAGATTGTGAGAGAAAGAAGAGGAAGTTACAGCGGGTTTTGCTGTAGGTTGTATCCCTTCATTTGCTGGATAATAATAAAGGAAGGACCTGGCAATTTCTCTGGTGGACGTAGCCCACACTGGGTGAACCACATAAATCTTTGTCTCTCTTGTATTGTGTGTCTTCTGTGTTTTTGTTTCTACATTTGTTTTATTTTATTGCTCCGTGGTCCTGTTTTTCTAACACATATGATCTTCGTTTTAGGCGTGTGATTTCCTGTTGGAAATGTATCATCGAGGAGATTCATTTTGGGGGCTCAATTATCCCTTCGGCTATCATAGAGGAGCTCGATCCTGAAAAAACTTCATTTAGGCCCTCAAAATGGCCCCGGAAGTTAAAACCTGCTAAAAATAGTAAATTGCCAAAATTGCCAGAAAATTGTTTTGAGCTAGTTGGAAAAGGCGGGTGGCCACCGATATCCACCTGGACCAATCCTCCCTCCTTAGGAATCAATGGTCTCCATTGCATTGAGTTATCGAGGGAGAGGGAAAAGCATTTGTTGAATCTGCATCTTGGTGAATTGCTTGTCTTTTTGGAGACGTTGCGCCGCTCAGTTTGTAGAAGTCTATCACAAACATGTTGAGGTTGAGGTTTTTCAACAAGTCAAGATACATGAGAGGACGGTGTGAAGAAGGAATCTTTTTGTTTTTTTGCAGCCTTGTCGACCTGCTTCTGTTGAATAGAAGGTGCTTGGGGTGAGGCTGTAGTGGTTGCAGTGTCCTTATGTTCTCCTTCTAAACAGATTGTGAAGAATCTAAATTTTGTAGTATGAGAAACTACCTTGTGGCACTTTTTAGGTGGAACAGTAGTCAGAACTACCTCTGGTATTCTATAGAGATGACCCCCTAGAGAAACAATGACACTGCAGGGTCAAGACTCATAAACATCATGGTGCTTCTACATATATGGTTGGCCCAAGAGAACATCATAGACATCCAATGGGGCAACATCACATAATACCTCATCCTTGAAGGGATAGATGTCATATGAAAATCGACACTATTGGCTAACACGAAGATCTCGTCCTTGGCGAAGCCACCCGATGTTGTATGGTTGCGGGTGTGGTGTTGTCGACAATCCCAACTGTTTGACGACCTCTGTTGAGATGAGGTTCTTTTGGCTTCCGCTATCAACAATAAAATGCAGCGGGGTCCACTTCACCCACATCTGTGAATGAAAAAGGTGCTCCCCCTCTTCAAGATATGTTGGTTCTTCTAGTTGAATTGTTGCGGTCGTGAAAATAGCAGTGGGGTCTGCGTCAATGATCTGTCCTTTACTAGTAGAATCATATTTTGAATCAGGGTTCGACTCCTTGTCTTTGATCTCGGCCACCAATGATTTTTTTGAGCGAAATTCATCAGTGTTGTGCCAGGGGCTTTTGTGGAAATCGCCCCATTTTCGGGTGTCCTTATTTGTCTTCCCATGATCCTTTTTTTCCTGTGGCTTGGACTGGTTTTCGAGAGACTGTCTCTTAGGGCCATCTTTTTCATACTTTGGTTGTTACGGATTTGCAAACTCGAACTCCCGTTTATTCAGGTGCTTAAATTTCTGCTCGATTTTAACAACATATCAATAAGCAACACCGAGTGATGAGATATCCATAAAATCCATTTTAGTTTGTATGTATCTGTGTAGAGCACCACGATATTTCAGAACCAAATGTCGTTCAGTGTCTTTGATACCTATCTTGGTGCACAAGGTATGGAAGGTATTGGTGAAATCTGGAACTGGTTGGCCCCTCTCTTTCCGCAGTTTGGTACATCTCATCTACTGGTTCTCATAGTTGCCAACAGAATAATACTGTTCCTTTACCGCATCCACAAAAAAATCCCAAGTGGGCTCAGTCCCATATATTCCAGAATCCTCTGTGGAACTTTGATCCCAGTAAGTTTCCCACCAATGTTTGACATGAGGGAGAGATTTAAGGAGTGTGAAGGTGATATTTTCTCTGTCAGAAAAATTGTGAACAGAGAAATAACCTTCCAGCAAAGTTAACCATTTTTCTAGAGCTTCTGCATCTATCTGTCCTTCAAATACAGGAATATCAAAATTAACTTGTACCTTGAAAGGCAAGGTGCTTCCAAAGTAGTCACTTGATGAATATGTGTCTGTCGCTATCGGCAGGCATTAAAGGATGTGGGAAAAATTCTCCATCATTTTGTCCCTCTCTCGCGTGAGAGATTGCTCAAGCAACAGACTGATAGGATCGTCTGCTCTGTCGTTTTTTTGTTCTTCCGCCATTGAGGGTTTCTTGGGTGTGTGAGAGAGATTGTATTCAAGAGAGACAATATCGAGACCCAACTTGCTATACTCGGACCTCATCGGGGACATGCACTAAAAAAACGATCAAGAACAGCCTGCTCTGATACCACTGATCTGGATTATTTTCGGCACGAAATGAGAGCGGAGATATAATAAATAAATGCACTGAGATATCGTAGATATTCAATAATATAACATAAATATATCAAATATGAAACCATAAACACAGATATACAGTAATACATGATTTCTATTAATGAAAGAAATGTACAGAGACTGTAAAAATACAGAGTGAAAGACTCGCTAGAATGGTGGCAGCTTATCCCTGAGAAGAGATGTGACGGCTACTCGCATTCACAAGAAGATGGTTACAATGAGGCTCTGAAGGAATTTTTACAATAAGAAAGAATGCTAAAAACACTAGACATCCAAAAATCTAACCCTAGGAGATGAAGCACCAAAAGTCATGTGGGCCCCGTTTGGGTAAGTTAGTACATCAACTTCCCGGGGTTGTAACTTTTGCATACGATCTTCGTTTTAGGCATGTGATAGCCCGTTGGAAAGGTATCATCGAGGAGATTCATTTTGGGGTCTCAATAATGCCTTCGTCTATCATAGAGGATATCAATACTGAAAAACCTTTATTTAGGCCCTCAGAATGGCCCTAGAAGTTAAAACCTGCTAAAAATAGTAAATTGCCAAAATTGTCAGAAAACTGTTTTGAGCCAGTTGGAAAAGGTAGGTGACCACCGATATCCACCTGGATCAATCCTCCCTCTTTAGGAAGTAATGGTCTCCATTGCATTGAGTTCCCGGGGGAGAGGGAAAAGCATTTGTTGAATCTGCATCTTGGTGAGCTGCTTGTCTTGCTGGAGACATTGTGCTACTCAGTTTGTGGAAGTCTGTCATGAACCTGTTGAGGTTGAGACTATTCAACAAGTCAAGATACGTGAGAGGATGATGTGAAGAAGGAATCTGTGTGTTTTGTTGCAGCCTTGACGACCTGCTTCTATTGGATAGAAGGTGCTTTGGGCGAGGTTGTAGTGGTTGCAATGTCCTTCTGTTCTCCTTCTGAATAGATTGTGAAGAAGCTAAATTTTGTAGTATGATATACTACCTTGTGACACTTTTTAGGTGGAAAAGTAGTCGGAACTACCTCTAGTATTCTATAGAGATGACCCCCTAGAGAAACAATGACACTGCGAGATTGAGACTCATAAACAGCATGGCGCTTACACATATATGGTTGGCCCAAGAGAAAATCATAGACATCCAGTGGGGCAACATCACATAATACCTCATCCTTGAAGGGTTGGATGATGTATGACAATCAACACTGTTGGTTGACATGAAGATATCTTCCTTGGCTAAGCCACCCGATGTTGTATGGTTGCGGGTGTGGTGTTGTCAACAATCTCAATTGTTTGACGACCTCTATTGAGATGAGGTTCTTCTGGATTCCACTATCAAAAATAAAATGTAGTGGGGTCCCCTTCACCCAGATCTGTGAATGAAAAAGGCTCTCCCCCTCTTCAAAATATATTGGTTCTTCTGATTGAATTGTTGTAGTCGCGACAATAGAAGTGGGGTCTACATCAATGATCTATCCTTTACTAGTAGAATTAGATTATGAATCAGTGTTTGGCTTCTTGTCTTTGATCTTGGCCACCAATGATTGTTTTGAGAGACATTCATTGGTGTTGTGCCAGGGGATTTTGTGGAAATCGCACCATTTTTCGGTGTCCTTCTTTGTATTCTCGTGACCCTTCTTTTCCTATGGCTTGGACTGGTTTTCAGGAGACTGTCTGTTAGGGTTGTCTTTGTCATACTTTGGTTGTTGCAGATTTGTAGACCCAAACTCCTGTTTGTTCTGGTGATTAAATTTCTGCTCGATTTTAACATCATATCGATAAGCAGCATCGAGTGATGAGATATCCAGAAAATCTATTTCAGTTTGGATGTATTTGTGTAGAGCCCCACGGTATTTCAAAACCAAATGTTGTTCGGAGTCTTTGATACCCAGCTTGGTGCACAAGGTATGGAAGGTATTGGTGAACTCTGGAACTTCTTGGCCCCTCTCTTGCCACAGTGTGGTCCATCTCATGTACTGATCCTCATAGTTGCCAACAGGATAATACTATTCATTTACCACGTCCACAAAAAAACCCAAGTGGGATCGGTCCCATATATTTCAGACTCCTCTGTGGAACTTTGCTCCCAGTAAGTTTCCCACCAATGTTTGACATGAGGGAGATCTTTAAGGAGTGCGAAGGTGATATTTTCTCTGTCAGAAAAATTGTGAACAGAGAAATAACCTTCTAGCAAAGTTAACCATTTTTCTAGGGCTTCTGCATCTATCTGTCCTTCAAATACAGGAATATCAAAATTAACTTGTACCTTGAAAGGAAAGGTGCTTCCAAAGTGGTTGCTTGATGAAGGTGCACATGTCACTATCAGCAAGTGTTGAAGGATGTGGTAAAAATTCTCCATCATTTCATCCCTCTGTCGCATGAGAGCTTGCTCAAGCAACAGACTGATAGGATCGTCTGCTCCGTCGTTTTTATTTTCTTTCACCATTGAGGGTTTCTTGGGTGTGCGAGAGTGATTGTCTTCAAGAGAGACAAGATCAAGACCCAACTTGCTATACTTGGACCTCGTCGGGGACATGCACTGAAAAAATGATCAAGAACATCCTACTCTGATACCACTAATCCGGATTATTTTCGGCACGAAATGAGAGCGGAGATATAATAAATAAATGCACTGAGATATCGTAGATATTCAATAATATAACAGAAATATATCAGAGATAAAATAATACACAATTTCTATTAATGAAAGAAATGTACAGAGACTGTAAAAATACAGAGTGAAAGTCTCGCTAGAATGGTGGCAACTTATCTCTGAGAAGAGATGTGACGGCTACTCGCATTCGCAAGAAGATGGTTACAATGAGGCTCTGAAGGAATTTTTACAATAAGCAAGAATGCCAAAAACACTAGACATCCAAAAACCTAACCCTAGGAGATGAAGCGCCAAAAGTCATGTGGGCCCCGTTTGGGTAAGTTAGTACATCAACTTCCCGGGGTCGTAACTTTTGCATACGATCTATGTTTTAGGCATGTGATAACCCGTTGGAAAGGTATCATTGAGGAGATTAATTTTTGGGGCTCAATCATGTCTTTGGCTATCATTGATGAGTTCGATTCTGAAAAACCTTCATTTAAGCCCTTAAAATGGCCCCGAAAGTTAAAACCTGCTAAAAATAGTAAATTGCCAAAATTGCTAGAAAACTTTTTTGAGCCAGTTGGAAAAGACGGGTGGCCACCGATATCCACCTGGATCACCAAAAGAGGAAGAAGAGAAGGATATGAGTGATGAGGAGTTAGATGACTAGCAGGGGAATGAGAAAAAAATGGTGTAGGAGATATGCTTGACCCATCTACAACAGAAGAGCAGCAGATAGTTCAAGCAGCAGGAGTAAAATAGAAGGATAAGGGGAAAGAACCGATAGAAGGAGCACGCAACAAGACTAAAGTGCATAGAGAAAACCCATTATATACTTTGACCAGTGATTATATGGACCGCATAGGCTACCAAGTACAGGATGCCACAGAAGAAATCATGGAGGAAGCAACGAGRAAGAAAGAAGAGTAGTAGCAGAGAGTGCAGGATCAGTTGTCAGCATTCCAACATGTCTTAGCAGCTACTAGCCTAGAAAAAGAGAGCAGAACCAATGGAGGACCRTCCATAGTCCGAGGAAAGAAAGTAGAGAGTGTGCATCTGATCTTAACCTAGTTAGCAGTCAGGCATAGAACACTCCAGATTGAGATGAACGCACTGGAATTTCCAACGTCTAAACTTAAATAATAGGYGAATGCACTAGGACACCTAAACATAGTGGTATTGAGGATGTCAATACAATGACTACAAGACTTGAAAATAGGATCATTGCAAGAGATTAAGATTCGGGGCGATGAAGCACAACAAGAGATGATGAAAATTATGGACAAAAGATCTCAGTTACAGCAATAGTATGACGTTGTGCTCCAACAAAAGAATGAATTTGAAGGCCAAGTGGAGGAGAAAATGAAGGAAAAAATTGATGTCGAGGAAAGGGTGAAGAAATCCCTCAAGGAAAAGGATGAAGTTGAAAGTATAGCGTAGAAAACCAAAGAAGTTTTTCAGAAACTATACAAGGCCATTCTGGGATTCCCCGTAGTAGTAGAAGCTACTATGGAAGAACAAGTGTTGAATATTGGTGAATTTGTAAAGGAATTCAGATCACTCATAGAATATCTATAGTTGTGTAGTGCACCAAGAACACCACCAAAATTCTGAGAAGGAAGAGAGACACTATGAGAAGAGTGCGCAGATCTAGACCGACTTAGTGGAGGATCCACAGATGAATGTTGTAGAGGCTAAGTTAAGATAAGCATAAGAAAATACACAACAATATTTAGAGAGGACCACTACACTTCCACCAACAGAACGTATGACAACAATTTTGGCATAGAGGAAGTCATACTTGAAAGTGGAGAATATGAGGGATTAACAAAATATCCTTCAATAGTGCCTTAGACCAATGCAGGAAGAAGCAGTGAGGGTAATCGAATAACTGGCCACTACATAGGGCAAGGTAAAGAAAGCAACATATGAAGCAAAAGAGAAACTTACAATCTTGAGTATGCAGGGGGGAGAAGAGATCGCGGAAAAAGAGGAAACAATCCTTAAGGAAGTGGATGTAGCAAAGGAATCCTCCCAAAAGTTCATTAATGCATGGAAGAGCAAGCAGCAGATCTGAGTGGCTCGAGATGAGCCACAAGTGAGTGTTGGGGGCCTATTGGATAGGTAGTTTTTGGATACATTTTTGGTAAAATCCTATGTATAGAAGAAGTGCGCAACATAGGTGTGCAGATGAAGAAGGAAGACTAAGGAGTGCATAGCTGGGGTGCATCCAAGAGGACAGTGAACAACAGAGGTGCATCCATAAGTATAGTGCACGGAGAGAAGAATAAGGAAGGAGAATAAAATGGATGAAAAGGAAGGATGACAGCCTGACATGATAAAGATGGAAGGACGTGCAAAAGAAGGAGGAAAAGTAGCCAGAGTGCAAAAGCAACATGCATATGGAAAATCAAGTAAAATAAACTAAACAACCAGTTAACTGGAGTAGTCATGCATTGTAATATGATTTTGGGAGGAACCAAGTATGGTTTTAAGCCCTAGATTGTATGTATAAATATGTAATCGGTTGGGAGAATAAAGGTTCCTCCTAGGTTGTTCGTGAGTGTTGAGTTCTCTACTAAGTATTTTATGGTTTTTTTCTATTCCATTGAATATAGGAATCGATGTTTAAATGAAAGAGATGATGCAGAGAGAGAGAGACTTGCATTGCAGAATGACTAGGATAGGAGAAGATAAATATAACCATGGCATATGTTTGTAAGGGCAGTGTGCAATCCTGAAGAAATTACCAAACGCATAATAAATAAGCCAGTCATTGTGGACGTAGCCCAGAGTTGGGTGAACCACGTTAACTCTTTTGTTCATTATATTTTGTGTGATTGTTTATGGAATCTGTTGGATAAATGTTCGAGTAGATTTATCTTCTATGTATTCATGGAACAATAGTATGACTGTTACAATAATAATTTTATGCAGTAATATGGAATATAATGGTAATATGAACCTGAGATCCACTGAGTAATAGAATAATAGAAACTTTAGAATAGTGCACACAAAACAGATAAGTAAGAATGGACAGAACAATCACCTCTCATTCCCTCACTGTTGCAGAAACTTGGTTCCCGTAGTCCCAATAGATACCTCGCATGAGACTTCATCTGTGCAAGCAGGTGATTCTGAAAGGGTCGGTGTTTGGTGGATTTTTTTGGTCAAATATAACTCAAACCTAGGGTCTTACAAACCACACGCAGTGCCAACATATGTCTATGAATTCTACTAGCACTTCTTGAATAGCCAACTCTTCTATATATATCTATTCTTTAATAATGTTTTCCTTCTTCCTCCTATCTTGAGTTTGATCCATTATTTTCCTGCCTATACAACTGATTTAGGCTTTGCATCATTTGAGAATTTATTTGATTTTGTTCTCTCATCATCTTCTCATTTTTTTCTTTATAACTTTGCACTTCTATTCTCAAGATTCTCAAAGTCTCTATTAATGTTTCTTGTTCCCCTCTACTCCTATGCCCATTTGATTCTATCTCTACATTACCAAAACTATTATTTTGACCTTTGTATTATTTCTCGTTATTAAAGAATTTGTCTCCTTCCTTCATGTCCCAAATATGCATTCTTATATTGAAATGATATGTTTATATCCCTTAATTGTGCAAAATGTGCAAGCAACCATCTTTGTTATAATTTTGCATATTATAGAAATTTGTCAATTAATGCTACAAGTCCTTTTTCTGCTTAATTCATGAATAATTATATCATAGTTCTCCAAATTCTAATAATTCCAATTTATTCTTCTTTGAACCATATTTTGAACAACTATTCCCTAACTCAATTCTAAGTCTTGAGCATAAAGTTATTGATGGAAAATGAAACAAAGGAATATCCATTAGCACATGCAACATAACTTCAATGCTCAACAATCGTTCGATCATTCCTTTAAATTAAATATTGATAGTGAGACTAGTTTTCTTCAGATTAGATCACAATCTTCAATATGCTAACTGGCCACTTCAATACGTAACATATATTTAACACATGGTAGCCATCCAATCTGGACCTTAGAGTAATATTGATCATTGATACCATTTTCACATAGATTGAAACTTGAACTTACAACCATCGTCCAATCATATCTATGCTTAGCCTCATCTTTCAATCTGTTATCTTAATATTTTCACCATGGGTATAAGGCATATCTTCTTATACCTCTGCAACCTCCAGAATGTACCCTCTCGTTCTTCCACACTCACTTTGTACGCATACTTAGAAACTTTTATAAGTATTTCACCATGGGTCTTCGAGACATCATGAGCAGTCAGATCTATCACCCGCTGGTCTATCTGATCTGTGACAAGCAATAACCTCCTAGGCTATTAGATATCTCACCCTCTAGGCCATTCGATCTGTGACAGGTGGGAATATCCTAGGTTGTTTGATCAATTCTTGATACTTAGTCGATATTCAATATTCCATCATGATTCTGCAAGACATTTTCGTTCTTATCTTATCCAAGACCTCGTTCCTCTAACCAATTATTGATACATAGTTGATATTCAATATTTCACTATGGGTCCACAGGATGTCTCTGTTATTCTCTTATCCAGGACCTCATTTTTCCGACCGATTCTTGATACTTAGTCGATTTTCAAGATTTCACCGTAGGTCATAGGTCTATGGAATTCACCCAATTCTTGTGACCTCGTCCTTTCGACCAACTCTACATAATTAGCCATTTATTTGTTTCTCATGGTGCTTTGTGGGACATATTCATTCAACTAATCCATTCTCTATACTTAGTCATTTCTTCGATATATCACCGCAGGTCACAGGTCTACATCACTTTTGTTCAATAATCCACGATCTCGTTTGTTCTATCGATTCTTGATACTTAGTCAATTTTTGAGATTTTACCACGAGTCCATGGGTCCATGAGTTCTTGCTCATTTATTCACGTATTCTTGATTCGTTTTCATGCTTACTATCTCTATGATGTCTCGATACTTATTAATTTTTCAATATCTCTTATGTTGATGTTGCAGATGAGGTGTCTTCCACATGGACTTATTTTTTTTGACACGGTATCGATACGTGTCCTGACATGTGGCACTACACATGGCATATGAAAAGATACTTTTTATAACATTGATGTGGCATTTGTCTGAATCGACATGTGGTACTCATGAGGTTTCCATCATGGTGATAACGTGGTTGAGTTGGCCCACTGAGTATCGGTCCCCAATATTTTGATCTTAACCATTGATCTCTGGAGATGAGCAATCAAAATTTAACCTATTCTTAGTTCCTAGTTCTTCAAAACAGATTTTTATTCCTTAAATGGGGTTTCATACTCTCTCATTCTCATTTAACTATGTAACTCTACCCTTTTCACTATAAAGCATATGTATTTTTTTCCTTTTTTGAAGATGGGATATATATATATATATATTGATTATCTTCATTTGCATCGGTCTAAGTAGTCAGGTCCTTATTTTCAAGCTTGACACTGCTCATACATGTAGTGATATCCGTCCATATTTTCATCGCTCCACTCCCCTTAAACTTGTGCAACCATGAATCTATTTCATGCATAGACATCTTCATTCTTAATTAAGGGTAAACACAAAAATCTATTCAAAAATTCAACAATGCACTGTCTTCTTTGCACTCAAAGACTTCTCAATGCATAGGTGTATTCTATATTTCCTCTGTCTTGATTGATTTGCGAACTATTTCAAAGGAAATGCTCATGTATCAGATTGTGTTCTCCCACAGCGAAGTAATCAATTTCAAAATAAATTCTCGGTCTTGTTAGCAGGCCCTTAAGGCCCAATGTACTGTAACCTACAACTATGATACTAATTTGTAACATACCCAGCCACCAGCAGGTTGGGTTGTGATACTGCAAAGTCTTCCTTCCTGGAATTTGTTCGAATTTTGATATCATTTAACTAATAAAGAAGCATGAAAGAAATGCAATAACAACACATGCAATGATCAAGATTCATGCTAGAATCTAAAAGAATGCTTAAACATGTCATGGAAAATAATAACCAGCAAGAAGGCACATTAAACATACATATATCAAAGATGATTAATACACAACAAAAATAAATATACAAGCAAAAGAAACCATGATGGAGAGAACTTATCTTAAATAAAACCAATCACCAACTGGTTACAGACCAAGGAAATTCCACCCAACCTTAGACAATATTGTTCAAAGTATCAACAACAGGTCACCCTTGATCCAAGGCTATAAATCCACAAGGATGGGTTCCAGAGTGACACTCAACTTCCCAACCCATTCAACACTAAATATCTCATACGTTTCTCCAAACAAAAAAATCCAAAGTACACCACCTCTCTTCTTTCCATATTGCACCACCCAAAGACAATGAAACCCCTTCTCTTCCATGCAGTCCCTCAGGCCATCCACTTATTCCTAGGGCTCCAGTGCATCTGGTAAAAAATCTCCCTACTGGGACTCATAGGATTCATAACTGTGAACAAGGTTTAGCACATGCCAATGCATCTCAGACATACATGCACCATTTAATGATTAGAATACATTAGTAGTTACTACAACAAACAAAACAATGGCTTCTTTATTCAACAATTTGTCCCCATGTCGCAACCAAGAACAAGAAGGAATGGATAATAATGAATGAGTAGAAAAATTGAGGAAGAGTGAACAAGTGGACTAGTGAACAACGAGGAAGAACCATGAGGAAGAACTCCCAAACAAGCCACAATAGGTGTTTATGAACATGCAATAAAGAACCACCTAGAATTTTCTTGAAGAAGCTCATGTAACTACTTATTTCCCTCTAAAATTCAAATATGGGTAAATAAAATATAATAAAAAGACTTATCCCCTTTATCCCATTCTATTGTGGAATCATAGTCCCCTATAAATATTTTCCTTGTCCATATTGTACCTAGCGATGTATTTTACTATTTAAAATGTTCAAATTATTACATTTCCTAGGCACTCCGACCTATTTTAATTGTTCAGGAACTCTGACCTTTCATCAAATAAACGAAATACATTATTTAATTTGGGGACTCAAAACTAGGGTATTACACTAGCTCTCTCCACCCCTAGGTCTCAGACCCTTTCCTATGAGTCCCTTACACCACTAGCTCCCAACCTACACCCCTAGCCCACTTCCCCACTAGGCCCCTATCTCCATCGAAACCATATCCTCCTCTACCCCCCCATCCCCACCTTTTCTCATCCCCTATCCCTATCTTCCCTTGGACCTCTACCTCTACTCAACTACTAGCCCCCTCTATTCCTAGACCCCTTCCTCCACTTGGATGCTAGGCCCCCACCTCCACCCAACCCCTAAGACTCACTACACCTAGGCCCTAATATCCTTGTAACATACCCATTTTAACCCCATAATTAAAGATGTATTTAATTACACTAAGTATTATTGTAATTTTGGCATGGATATAAATTATGATGTTGTGAATATTTGGACATGTAAATGTGGCAAATATTATACCCTTTTTTTTTCTTTTTTTKAGTTTGTCTGTGACATGTGGGACTAAACTGTGGCTAAGAAACTGTGACTCAGGGGCMTCTAAGCCATCAAAATCACCCGGGGATTGCACCCGGACTGAGCCACACCAACCCTTAACATGGCTGGATTTTTTGTCCCCGCGAGTTTCGAACCAGTGACTTTAACATCACATAGTGCCTTAACAGTACACTCCGTCACCAACTGTCCTACACCTCGGGGACAAATATTATACCCTTCATATAATAAGAAAATTCCAATAGTTGATTGGGGCACGAGCATCTACAGGGACCATGATACGACGAGCAAGGAATAGTGAGGGAGGTTTGGAGATTCACCTTGCAAATAATTCCAAGCCATCCTTTCCAAAACTATTTTTTTGATGTTTGAATTCAAAAATATCCCACTCATTTTTCCATCCATCCCAAAGCATTGAATATAGAAACTTGGGTGGTTGAATTGCTTCCTCACAAAAGTTATTAAGCCTAGGGTGGTAGTTGAGGAGTCCTCTCAACGCAAAATGTAGGGAATGGGGTGAGTACATCCATGGGAAATCATGGATGGCCCCAACTTCATGTAAAAATGAGAAAACCAAGATCATATGGGAGAGGTAGGGAGAGATAATTTTCCATGCGAAACAATTTTGAGCATGTAGAAGGGAGCTAGTCATGATCCTAGCCATTGGTCTATGAAAAATAATCTTGTAATCCCTAAATTCATTGCCTTGAACTAGTACATAGAAGCCCCTGAACTCACTAAGTTTCAGGGTTATAATATGGTATTTTCCAAGACAACAAATGATTTATTGGAGGTCATGAAGGCGCTACACATAGTGAAGAAAGGATTCCCTACTAAACTTATGCATGTGAATTAGTTTTCTATTTGACCATCAATTTCTAAGTGTTGTTGAATTCATCATTTTTCTATCATGGTTTGGATAGGGGTTGGCTATTTGTACAGAGACTATGTGTAGTTTTTCCTATGGTTTTTTGGAAAAGTGTTCACCCCCGGTTAGTTGGTTGGGAAACTTAAACTTTCAAATAAGTGTTCTTACTATGCTTGGAAAGTTATTTACAACTTATCCTATTTTTTTTTATGAAATATATATGTATTTGAATGGGAAAGGTTAAGGGATATGGTGAAAAGTGTGTGTGTGTGTGTGTGTGTGTGTGTGTGTGTGGAAAGGAAATTATGCATGCATAGATAATATTTATATTGAATCCATGTTTGTTGATAGAGGAATTTTAAGATGAGTTTATTTTGTATGTTTTTATGGAGTTCAATCTCAAAAAACGTCTTAGCATGTCTCTAGTTAATATTGTTGTCTAGAAGGAATTATATTATTGTTGTATTCATACCTAGGAATATAAGATAATGCATTCAATTTGACTTACTTTGTCTAATAAAAATGTTAGTACTAGTTCCATAGATCCATGAAAGATAGGGCATGAATGGTAATAGCCTCTTGTTGGAAGCTTGAGGTTGTATTAAGTTAGGGACTTAACTTAGATGTTAAAGAATGGATGGCATAAGTTTGGTGGAAACATTAACTTGATTTAGTAATATGCAGATTGAATTTATGGACATAGGTGTTGGCATAAGTTGGGAGGTTTACTTAATTTAAAATCATATCAGTTTTGTTACTAATACTTTGATAGATTCATTGTGATGGAGTAAGGTAGTTCATTCCCTATTAGATGCCTAAATGTTGTTAATTTCATCTAAGGCATTGTTGTTATGGTGTGAATGTATTTTATCAATTATATAGGAGCATTGAATGATCTTAGTTTATTTCAGGTGGTATGATCATTATGAGCATGTCCCTTTGACATTTCTAGCAAGCATGCAATAGAGGGGATTGGAACCACCCATCTCAAGACAATCCTACTCCCTATTTAATCCAAAGTGTAATCAATATCTAGATTTTAGAAGTTATGTGACCTTGAAATATATCTACATTTACAAAATGGGATTACAGAATCATATACCTGAAGTATGAGCATAGGCCATCCTTCTATAACTATATTTTTCCTTCCTATACTCTTAGTATATTACTCAAGTGAGAATAGATCTGAGGTATTGGGACCTATTGTGTGCCTTGTTCAGGCCAAAAGAGGGCATCAAGGAGGTATTTTGTAGTTTAGGGTGTATTGCATGAAGTTTATCATCATGTGATACAACTCGTATTGCATGTATTTTATCTTCATGCGATATGGGTGCACACTTCAAGATTCAGCACAAAATTCGATAAAATGAGTGGTTTATCCCACATGTCACTCAAGGGAAAAACTCGTATGGTGTGATGTATCACACCACAAATTTTTGTGGTATGACACATCACATTATCAAATCTATTCTGGCACATGTAATGAGGAGAGAGGTGAAGGAATATCTTGTCACAGGTGAAGAAAATTTCTTGTTGTGTGATGTGTCACACCACAAATTTTTTTGTTGCAATACATCACACCATAAAACATCTTTGGGCACGTGATATGAGGAAAAGAGGAAAATATAAGGAGACAAAAGGAAAGAAATTAAGATATTGTCATGCAAGGAAAGTTTCAGAGACACAATGTATCATAAGAGAAAGGAACTTCATGCGATTTATATTGAGAAAGAAAACTTTCTTGTGAAACAAAAAAGGGGAGGATAGATTCCATGTTGTGAGAAAATAAGTTTTCTCGTGATGCAATAAAGTGAGAAAGACATAATTTCTTTCAAGAGAGAACATTTTCCTAGGTGTGACACATCATAGAGATGAAAAAATTTGGATATGCGATAAGCTAAGGAAAATGTAAGAATGGAAGGAGCAATGGCACATCAGAAGTAATCTCTCAAGAATGTGATGCATCGCAAGAAAATTTATTTTCCTGTGATGCGTCAAGGAAAATAAAAACATCAAAAATGTGACAAAGAGGAAGGTCGTGTGCTATTGAATGGAATGAAATTTTCTCAAGTGTGATATGTCACACGAGAATATTTTTCAAGTGCGATGAGAAATTTTTAGCAAGTGTGACATGGTGCATTAGCACTATATTTTAACTAGCATGCTAAGATAAAGAGAGGTGTATTATATTTTTGTAAGGGAGAAATATTTATCTAATGTGATATGGTGAAAATGAAAAAACTTTTGAGCGTGAGAATAATATTTTAGAGATGTAATATGGCATGATGGAGAATATATTTGAAGTTGTGATAATCCAAAGGGATGCAACATGTCTCGATACAAGTGAATCTAAAGGGATATCCATACACAAGGTGACTTGTCATAATACATGCCACATCATATGGCACATGTGGTGTTATGTACAGATAACAATGTGTAAAGAGAGAGAAAGACATTATTAAACTTTAGAAGGCCATAACATTTTTCTCGAAGCTTGAAATTGAGCAAGAGTATAGTTGTTAGAAATATCTCAAAGAGATGAATTCCTTATTAATCTCATAATTGGCCTAAGAGTTATGTTCAAGAGGAAAAAATTTAAATACACCACCTTCGTAATTCTTCTTAGAGGTTTGGGTATGTTACACTCACTATGCCCATACCTCTTCCCTAGGTCCCCACACCCACTGCACCTTCATCCTAATGCCCTAGTCACTTCCCCTAAAACTACCTTCAATAATAGGCTCCCATGCCCGAGCTACCCCCAAGCCCCTCCACACCTTCTCTATCATTAAAGGTACAAGGTCCTATTATGAGGAAAATCACTCTATGGCATGGGGTAAACCAGAACAGATGGAATGACACACAAAAATAAACTTTAATCCCAAGTATGTTATATAAATGAAATGCTAACAGGACAAGATCAAGAGCTTACCTCATCCATACATTCGATGAAGACCATCGTTGAGCACAAAACTCAAAAATTTATACCTGCAAATTCTCCTCAACAACCAAGATATGCAAGCATATGGTGATAATATATAATGTTAGCATATAAAATAGTATAATCCATTAACATTAATGACAAATATGCCCATGGAATAATAATTCAAATATTTCCAAATATCAATTGGAGAAGAAAAGAGTATTTCTATTAAAATGATCAACATAAGTGTATAAGTCAAAAACGTTTGTAACGACACACATCGGAACCAAGAAACTAAGTCCCTCTAGTTGGGACTCCACCACTTCAATCCTCCACCAAAGACAAGCTCGTATAAAGGAGATAATGAGGTTCTCCATCAAACAAGGAAGATCTTGGGGGTTGAACAATGTTTTCAAATTTTAAAGGATAAAGGGATGCAGACTCAATGTGAAGTGAATTTTCTCCATGGTATATTTTCTCTCAAAAGTTGAATTCTCTCCTCCATGGTTTGGATATGGCTCAATTTATAGCCTTCAATTGGAACTGAAGGGCCGAGTCAAAAAATTTCTAGTATACGGAAGGTCAAAAATCATGGATCTCATGACGTGACATGGAAACCCGACATGATTTTTAATTTTGAGCACCAAACTCGATGTACACAGGTTGTAGTGGTGTAACCTATGTATACACATGTTTGTCTAACTAGTAGGGCGCATATATGTGGAAAAATGTGATTTTTTGGCTCTAGAAGGTACAAAAGGGGACTTCAAGTCTGCATAGGGAAATGGAAAGGCCATACTAACAAGTTTCATGGGGTGAGGAAAAAATTTCTATAACAAATTCCCCCTAATGTGTGAGGTCAGAGGAGTATCTATGATGGTCGAAATACATTATAATTCCCAGAAGTTGAGTAATGGAGACTCAGTTGGAAGTTCTAGTTTCTCATGAGAATATCACAGTCCATGATGACTTTGTATACATGGTTTCCAATTTGACTTACATTGCAGATCCATGTGGAAATATACCAAAAATTTGTTCATGGCCATGAATAGGAAATACAAAGTAGACACATGCCATAGGTTGTCACAGTCACGAACAAGGCCCAGTGAAAACTAGTCTCAAAATAAATCTGAAGATATATGTATACAATGGAGTACAATTTGATCTCCCATGATCACTGAAGTCATATAGGTATTGGTCCAATGAACAAGAAAGTTGCTACTGTAAATTGAATGTCTTCTACACTATTTTCCAAAGGTGCATGTCTACATCATGTGAATAAAGGAGTTGAAGTTGAACACAATGAGACTTCATTTGATTACTGGTCATTAATGTATACCATTAAAAAATGTGAGGCATCCCACCGATAACGAAAGTAGGTATCAAGGAATGGAGAACATTCTTACAAGTGTGAATAAAGGTGTTGAGGTCGAACACTTGAAGAATCCATCGATCAGGAGACATTGATGTATTCACAACTTTAAATAGTGGGAGAACCTGACATTGATGATTGCATGTCTCTAGGTACTCATAGGACTCTAGGCCTCGTTTCCATAATAGATGAGTTGAATTCGATGGAAGGAGACCCATTGAAAGGAGAGAATTAAGGCATCTCTCATTAGTTAGCATGAGGTATAATAAATAGCTTGATGATTTGGAGAAACTCGGATGAAGAGGATGTTCATGAACCAATGACCTTGTGCATATTTCGCATGCACTAGATGCAAGTAGTGAAATAAAAAGACCCTATGAATAGCAACCAATAAGGAAGATTGGCAACAAAGGAGAGGAAACCACCAATAAGGTTAATGGAATCCAAGACACTGCATGAATCCCAATGTGTGAATAGATTTATTGTCGTCGAACACAAGGGAAACCCCCCAGTCAGTGACCAATGAGGAGATGTCGACTATTGGGTTCAAGGTTACCTACCCATAATGAAAGTAGGACTAGGGTGCATAATAAGACTACAGCTTCATGTGACTCTGAGACACATTGAGGGTAGTGGCTGACATGCAAAGTCAAGAGTTCTGAGAAATGGCCAACACGGTCTTATAGACATCCTTTGAACAAGAGCATGAGACATATGGATAACTCAAGCATCATAGACTTGATGATGAAACCTTGTGATGAAGGATTCATCAACGAACTCTCCATAGGGACTGGAAGAATAACCAATCGGAGGAGTAAACTCTAAGTAATGTGCTCACCTTCCTAATCTCATACTAAACCCAAACTTTGGATGACAATGGACTCAAAAAACAATTCTCTATTCAAAGGCAACACGATTTCTTCCAATATGAGATAATATTATTTTCCCACTTGTCTTTTTTTTTTCATAGGAAAATGAATGCTATGATACAAGAGAGGAAACGAGTGTGTTGAGTAAGCTACTAGCTCCAAACAATGGAACATACCTATTCTCAATGCAAGGAAGTGCATGTGAGACATGGACACTCGGGGGAATGTTTCCTCTTAGGGTACAAGGTGTCAAGCTGCAAAGGATATAAACAAGGCTCTACTTGTCTAGCGATGCAAATTGTTGAGGTAATAGGCTTATAAAGGGAAAGAGGGAACCAGAAATAGGCTCAATATTGCAAGCAAGATAATAAAATTCAATTACAACTTAACTCCAAAGAATGTCCTTTTTCGTATATTTAGTCCCCTGGGCCCAAAAAAGTATAAAACAATGCCCAGGATAACTCTTCTAGCCAATGGTGACTAGAGTGTTCCTTTTTCACAATTAGTCTACTTGGTCCGAAAAAGAGTTAAAATTACACCAAATAGATGTCCTTTCAAATCCATTTAATGACTGTGAAAGAGACAAGTTCACTCGGCAATGTTTTCACTTTTTTAGAGAGTAGGAAAAGAGCTTAACTAAGACTCAAGGATGTTTTTCTAACAAGCATATCATGGGGGAGAAAAACGCTCCCATGCAGGACTCCTGTTGAAATACATCAACACACTGGTAGTTTACACAAGCTTGGGAGAACCCAAAACTTTCCAAGCCGAGTAGGATAAAATACTTGCAGAGGAACTATCATCTACAATGTCATTCCAATCGAAGGAAACCACCCTAGGACTTGGAGGGAGAATACTCAAAGAGAGTGGAATGATCCCTTGTTCAGAAGGTATAGAACTATAAATGCTAAGTAAATGGTCGAAAAACACATCATCCCCCAAACGAAGAGTGGGATTGGTTGAATATTGCATCGACGATGTCACTTTCTTAGACTTGTCACTCTCCAAGAGAAGAGGGGGATCGAATGAATATTGCATCGGCATGACCACTTCTTCAATTGTTGGTTGAATAGGATGCAGGACAACATGGTCAAGAGATGCATCACTCCCCAAAACAAGAGTAGTGGCAGTTGAACATTGCATCGACACGACCGTTGGTTGAATAGGATGCAAGATAGCATGGTGAAGAGATGCATCGCTCCCCAAAACAAGAGTGGAGTCATCCAAAGATTTCATCGACACAATAATTGTATCAACCAAAGAAGGATTAGAATGTTGGGAAACCAAAGATGACTTAGAACCCAAAGGGCCCCCAGGAAAGGATTGCGCTTCTCGTACCACAACAGTAGCAAGTCACAAGCGAGTTATATGATCTCTTTTGCAAATCCTACAAAGGAACTTGGGTTTACGTCCTATACATCAAGGATTCTCAATTGTATGAATGCCCCTAGAATGACTTGCAGTGGCTGGTGACATGCTCCTAGCATGACTTGTAGAGGCTAGTAGTTGGTCTTCAACATGACTTGCAGAGGTTGTTGACCTATCTCCAACATGACTAGCATAGGTTGGTGATATAATGGTAGTATGACTCACAGTGACTGGACTTGTACTTCCATCATGACTTGTAGCGGCTGGTTGTGGCATATGAGACCAAGGTTCCACGAAAGACTAATTTTGAGATATTGCGAGCTAGGAAGGTTTTTGGTATACACCATGGCCATGTCTGGTAGTATGGTATCCTCCTCGAAACTGATTCATAAAGGGTTGTAAGGGAATCATCACCGAGGAAGCCGCTTGCTAAGATAAAGTGAAATGACAAGGGTTACTCAGGTGAGGATATATGTTGCCCCTAGACGAAGGAAATCCATGAAGGGGGTTTCCCATACTATAAATATGAATCACTCTGGATGAAACACCAGAGGACAAAGAGGTATTCACCATAATAAATGTGTTCATTAGAATCGATGTGGAGGAAGAAGGAATGAAGGACGGAATATGGGAAGTAAATTGTCCACCCATTTGAGCACTCGATCTTGGAAAAGTGGAGCTAGAATTGGGTCCATATGAAGGAAGATTCCAACCTCCTACTGTAACAGTTGGTTGAGGAATATGACTCCCACCAAACAAAAAGAGAGAATAAAGAGGCACCATTCCCCTAGACCCAAAACTAGGATTCACATTTAAGAAGATGAGACAGGGGATGGCAAGTGCGAAGACATGTCTAACATACCAAAATAAAAAGGACTAGAGGCCCAAGGTATTGACTTAGTATCATGATTTAGTGTACCACTCAGAAATACAAAAGGATTCGTCCCCATGAAATGAGAAAATACCATGGGTTGGGTAGCGCTAACTGAGGGAGTCACAAGGGATCCACTAACCATAGAAATGAAAACTCACAACACAATTCAAAATCCTACAGCCAACTAATAATCAAAGAGCACGCCAAAGAAAAGAAAAAAAGGCCAATGCACACAAATAGGATATAGTGGCTGAAAATGGGCCTCCCTCACTAGAGTAGGTGTGCCTCACCCAAGAGGGGCCTGAGACTCCCTTCAAAATACTAGAGGTATCAGAATCAGTTATAAAGGCCCTCGTGGGATTAACAACGTAGTCGGTCAGATCCCCCTAGAGAAGTAATCCTCCATAAAGTCTTTGTGTTGTTAGAACCTTATCTGAATCAGGGTACCTACAGAATAACCCCTGCAAGTAACCTATGTGGATACCTGTGTCAAGCAACTAGAGCCACCACAATATAACCAGTGCGCAGGTGAATAGTCGTAATTTAGGTCCACCATATGGGTAGGGTTAAAAATCCCAAAATATTGAAAGAACCACCTCTCACGAAGGTAAAGGTACTAGAAAGACCCCCAAATACAAATAGATCCCCATAAATATATTTGATGCTAAGAAGGTATTAGAGGGATATCTTTGCAACCAACTTCGCACGACCTTGTGCTTAGCTCTGGTGTGAGCAGAGCGTCCTAACGTCGTGAATTATACAATGGATTTCACCACTCCCTGGTCAGACACATATGTTTATTTTGGTATCCTTGGAGAATTTTACTCACAAAATCTTATTCCAGGTCCCTATATCCTATGCTTGTTTGTGTACTCTGAAAAATAAAATTGTTTCTAATCAATTTTAATTAATCAACATTACTTTTAATGGCTTTGTTTACTCGAGAGATGTGGTCATGAAATTGATAATATTATGACTCGGCATATAAAATAAATGAATATAAACATAGTGCTAAGTCCTAATCTTAAATTCTCAAAAGATGGTAAGCTTTTAAAATGCAACTTTCAATACAATTCTACAATTTCAATAATATCTAATATTTCCACATATGTCAAGATCAATACTAAATAACCAAAAGAGAAAATGCCATAATGAAAAATGAACAATTTTTTTTTTCGATATAAAGAAATGAAAATGCAAGGATTGAATAGCAGCTTGATATACAGACCCTACTGCAAGAAAAAAATGCAATCCAAGCAGGATACCAAGAAGCAAACACTCAGACCAATATGCAAGGAAAACCAATGAAAAATATGATAAGAAAGGATACCACCCAAAAATTCAACAATAAGAAGGTTTCCTATCACTCTGTAAGCACTCAACAGTTAGGAAAGAGACCCAAGAAGACTCAACAACCATCAAAACTCACTCAACAAACACCAAACTCAGCTAGGAATCCTAAAACGTTGATGTACACGATTGTTTGAGAAAAAATCGTGTATGTACAGACCCTATAGAAGGATAGCTCATGTATGTACGCGCATGTCAAGGTAAAACTCGCATATATGTAATAAAACACTGTCAAGGCAAGGATTAAGCCAAGAAAACTCAAATGCAAAGTAAAAATATACTTTCAAGAAATTAGGTGACAAGGAAACTCAAGCTAATAGAGAGAAATTCAAGGAGAAAACACTCAAAACCCAAAAATAGAAGATCAATCCCCATTATGGTCACCAATTATGTTACGAGGAAAATCACTCTATGGCAGGGGGTAAACCACAATAGACGAAATGACACGTAGAAATCAACTCTAATACCAAGTATGCTATATAAAAGAAATGCTAACAGGACAAGAGCAATAGCCTACCTCGTCCAGACGTTCGATGAAGACCACCATCGAGAACGCAAATCAAAGCTTTATACCTGCAACTTGTCCTCAACAACCAAGATATGAAATAATATGGTGATAATATATAATTTTATCATATAAAATAGCATAATCCATTAACATTCATGAAAAATATTCCCATGGAATAATAATTCAAATATTTGCAAGATATCAATTGGACAAGAAAAGAGTATTTCTTTTAAAAATGAACATAAGTTTATAAGTGACAAACTTCTCTAATGACACACATCAAAACTGAGAAAATAAGTCCCTCCACTTGGGCCTCCACCACTTCAATCCTCCACCAAAGGAAAACTCATCTAAAGGAGACAATGAGGTTCTCCATCAAAGAAGGAAGAGCTTGGGGGCTTAACAATGTGTTAAGACTTTAAAGGATAAAGGGATGTAGACTCAATGTGAAGTGAAATTTCTCGAGAGTATATTTTCTCTCAAAAGTTGAATTCTCTCCTCCATGGTTTGGATATGGCCCAATTTATAGCCTTCAAGTGGAACTGAAGGGATGATTCAGAACGTTTCTAGTATATGGAAGGTTAAGGATTATGGATCTCGTGACGTGACATGGAAAACTGACACAATTTTTAATTTTGAGCACCAAACCCAATGTACACGGGTTGTAGTGGTGCAACCTGTGTATACGCATGCTCTCTAACTAGTAGGGCGCGTATATGTGGAAAAATATGATTTTTTGGCTCTCGAAGGTACAAAAGGGGACTTCAATTCTACATAGGGAAATGGAAATTCCATCCAAGCAAGTTGCATGGGGTGAGGAAAAATTTTCTATAACAGGGACATGTATCAATTTTTGGCCCATTCCATTAAGAGTGCATGTGTACTTTTATGGAAGAAAAAATGAGGAGAGGAGAATTCCCAACCTCATTGTCTTCAAAAATTACTCTCATGTTCGTAGATTGCCCTGACCTTTCCTACATAAAAGAATAACATCGACCACTTTTTATGTTTTAGAGTGTAGCAAATTGTTCTCATGTTGTGTAATTGACAAGCAATTTTTTGTAATTGGAAGACAATTTTTTTCTTGTTGTGTAATTGGAAGGAAATTTTTTTCTTGCTATGTACTTGGAAGGAAATTTTCATCATGTTGTGTAATTGGAAGGCAATCTTTGGAAGGTAATTTTTTTCTTCTTGTGTAATTGGAAGGAAATTTTTGGAAGGTATTTTTTGTCTTTTGGTGTAATTGGAAGACACTTTTTTTCTTGTTGTGTAATTGGAAGGAAATTTGTATCCTTTTGTGTAATTGGAAAGCAATTTTTTGTCTTTTTCTTATTTTTGATCCTTTTAAACATGGGGAACTTGTGTAATTGACCTACAAAGTTTTCGAGGAAATATCATACCATTGAAAAGGTCATTGAAGGAAGATAAAAGGTAAGGTTAGGTATGGAAAAAGGTATTCTTTTAGTCGAGGCCAATCCAAATTATGTAACACATCCAACCACTAAATACCCTTTCTAGGGATCGGGCATCAATTTTTCATGTTTCCTTGGTTCATTTTCAATCCCTTACTAAGAAAATCCCTATTAATCAGCTCCCTTGAGATTTATATCTCTCATTGTGTGCTTGAACCAGCTAGCAAGGTCCTCCTCGTGACCTCGGGTTGAAAATCGAGAGCGAAGAGTCTACGTTAGCAAAGGTTTCGACACTTCGGAAGTTCCTAGAATTCTAGAGTTCCAAAAGTGTTGTCAAAATTCTCATATCGTTGAACAGTGGAGGGGATCAACAGTTCACATCCTCCGCCGAGATATATTGTTAAAAGGGGGCTTTGGTACTCAACGTTGAACATACCTTTGTCCTAATCCTTGAAGTCCCTAGGCCTTGCCAAGTGTCCATAGCCCTTCGACGATCGGTGTTTTTCATTTAGCATTAAACATCCTATGTTTCTACATTTCGGCATTCGACGGTCATCGTTGGTTTGTCGGCGATCTTCGTTGGACCTTCCTGTATCAACCTATACTCAAACCTTATTAATTCTCACCACGTGGCTTTGGTCCTTCGGTGATCGATGATTTACATCAAACGTACCTATATGATACTACACCATAAATTTTCCAGATGCTGAAGTTATCCAAACTCTCGAAGTCTCGAATACGTCACCGGCCACATAGGCTAGGAGGCCAAAAACTAGAAGCTGACACATGGCGAGGGTCAACGGGTGACACATGGCCTCGATAGAGGGTAACATGTGTCATTCTCTAACAGGCACAATGCGTATGTGAATCATCCAAAACTAGGTGACACATGGCATGCGTAATGCGGGTCCATGTCCCATCTAATGATGTCATCAAGCCACATCATCATAAACTAATAATTGCTCAGTCCTTCAATCTAACGATCCATAAGATTCCATGTAGATCCATATATATATGGTTCTCATTGCTTCATAGCTCTGGCTTCAGAGCTTACCTAATCCTCTTAACGCAAATCCCTCGAAGGGATAAGTCTCCAGACTCTTGGATCTAGCACCATGTGTCCTCTTCCTACCAATGGCCGAGATTTATTTCAGTGTTCGCGACCTTGGTGGTTTTCACTCCTTGAAAATCCTTGGCCAAATTCCTCCAGAGTACGAGGTCTCTAGACCATGAGATATCTTGCCACGTACCTATTCAACCAACGGTCCTCATCACTTTGGCAGTTTGGAATTTGGGAGTTTGGTGTGTATATCTCAGTTTTCCTTCTGGACCAAACCAGATCAATTTCCACATGTACCTAGAATCTATGTCCAGGATTTACTTTGGCTTGTAGAGATCCGGAGAAACTCGTGCATCCCTATATCACCAAATACATGGGCTCTCAGATAACCATTGATATGTGGACACGTATCCCTCCCATTTTAATGGTCCAAATTAACTCTGTGACTCCGACATTCAGGAGTTCCGGCGCTAGACCATTCATATTCTCCCAAAGTAGCACTTCGTCAAAGCGCTTAACACTTCTCCTCCTATGTCCTATCTAATGTCTAAGAGAGACTCATGTTGAATCTCCAGATCTATGACCCTCGTCAATTCACGACTTTGGCCTTCGGTTATTTTTGAGGATTGTGGAATCACAAGTCCTGAAGTCCCAAATTCGAAAGAGCTAGCTCCTTTCGGACTAGCACATGGTTCCTAGGCTCTAGTCACATGGGTCCTTTGGGAAAACTTGGGGGCTAAGTGCAAATCCCTTTTTGCAGAAAATGGGTTAAGAATGCAGGCATGAGCCCTCGGTTAGATGGATGGTTATCCTGAAGGGAAACACCCATTCCCGCTAAGGTAAAATTCAAGGGATCGAGAGGAATCAGACGTTTTAGTCAATCCTACCCAATTGTAATGTCCCCCACCTCTTAGAGAGGTAATGAGGAGACTCAGTGGCCTGGGCACCCCCACTAGGTCATAGTCTCACACTGAAGGGGGGGAAAAGTCAAGAATTTAAAAGTTATATTTTTAAGTTGACTTAAGAAAGGAAAAGGAAAGGAGTAAAAGATAACTCAACAGAAGAATAGAAGATTAACCCTGGGAGTTAACCTAACTCAACAGAGAATTAGAAGGAAAAGTATAAGTAAGAGGCTGGGGTGCACCTATTACTCATTCTGGTTTTGGATTA
>JASDQU010305684.1:168252-178381 GCA_032191745.1 Picea mariana | reverse complement strand
GTGCCTGTAAAAATACTTTCGTCCTTCTTCTCCACATCTCATACTTAAAACCATTTTGACCATTAAACATTGGTACTCCATTCTCAGAATAATCCATGATCTCCTTCTAGTGGTTAAACTGTTTCCTGAAGGAACCAACTTTGATACCAATTGTAGGATTACTGAGAGGGGGGGTGAATCAGTAATAGAGCAATTTAATCATTTTTCACCATAAAATGCAAGTGTTATATCATCCATAAAACATGTTTCAACAATACTACTAACAATTTTCTCCAACCATGTACCAAGTATGTACCAATCATGTATCAACTACTCATCAACTATGACTCATCAAGATGTACCAAAATCATCAACTATACACCTCATCAATGTGCCAACCCATCAACTACTTGTATCAACCATGTACCCAACATGTACCTCAACCAAAATCCCTCATCAATTTCATCATTCAAATCTGATTTGTAACTTTGTAATAGAACTGGTGTATAACATCACATACATGCAAACCTTCCTTAAATTTAACAACAAGAGACTAGCATTTTCATCAAACTTTACTTTACTCTCATGTGACTAATTTTGGATTAGTCAACAACCCTAACTTGAAATAATCATAACTATGTACCTTTAATGAATAAAGATCTAAAAAATGGTACACAATGTTCTTCAATGTCTTTTATGCAATTCCTCTAGACTTCACTACTTGGAACCTCTCAAAAAAAGAGTTATAGCAAAAATGGCATACCTTGTTGAATTATGGATTATTCTAGAGAGTGAACTTGTAGAGGGTGCCATGCACATAATATTTGTTGTATGGATCTGAAAATTGTACACAGAATACTACAGACTGTACTCTAATCAAAACATTTTGTCTTAACCATCTTAACCCACTTTCCTTATTTTAGGGTTAACCCACTTCTAACCACGTGTCTACTTAGTAATTTCTCCATTAACTTTATTATTTAAATAATTTCTTTTGTATCCACTTTGATTTATAGTACACTTATCACTTCACTTTATTATTTAAATAATTTTTTCTTTGCAAAAAATTTGACTACTTTGACTTTTTGGGGCTTCTAGATGACTCGTGAGGGTTTTCCAACTTCACATGGCCATAAATCTCTAACCGCGAGGAGTTATGTGACATTACACATACCAATGGAAATGGAATGACATGTACTATCCATTTGAATAGTCTTTCATGCAAATATATCAAAACTCATACCATTATCCATCAAACAAACTTGGGCCCATTACCCAAACCTGGGTTCTCCAACTTCACATGACCATAATTCTCTAACCGTGAGAAGTTGTGTGACGTTCCACATACCACCAGAAATGGAATGACATGTAATATCCATAAATAATAGTCTTACCTTCAAATATATTAAAACTCATACTATTATACATAAAACAAAATTGGGTTCATTACCCAAACCTTTGTGCTACCAGAATTCCCTACCGAACTTTCTCCAAGGGTTGACATCAATTTACAATATCACTCTCCAATGGTTGACATCAATGACAACCAACAATCCATACCAAATTTCCATCAACCTAAGCCAATTGTCTGATAGAGAATCCCTTAGGGACGATTTTGTTAGAGAGAACTACTCTTTTTTATGGTTATCTTGTTGTGAACTATTTACAATAGACTATTATTCTATTTACATGTGTTGTAAGAATGTTCTTTTGTTTATATAATTTTCTTGTGCAAATAGAAGTTATTCTTGAATTTTAGTTTATTCTCTCTTATTGTTTATCCTAGGATGATGAGTAGTTTATGCATGCAATTTCATAACTTGGACTAATGTGGTTATGTATTTGGGTGCACATGTCATCTAACTATATTTCTTCTTAACAATTATCTAGAAGAATTATTTGCAGATATTAGTGGCATTTATGGCTTCTCATTAGTTATTATAGTCGCTCCTAGCTAGGATGGGATAGATTATATTTTATTTCTGCAAGTAGTCAATTTGCATCTGCATTCTCCACTGCATCCATAAACATTCAATAATACCCCTAACCCAGTAATGGTAGTCGAGCCGGAATCTGGATGGGTCTCCTAAACCAAATGACACAAAGTTTAATTTGGACCGTGTACCATGGAGTACCCTTGTCTGTTGAAGGGAATTTTTCCCACCTCAATAGAATTAGCGCTAGATGATACGTTTTGATAATCGTTTAGTCAATCCTATTATAACATCCTTTTCCAAAAAAGGATACCACATACCCCTTCTGAGTAGGAAATAACCTTCGAATATTCGAATCCTTCATTTGAAAGTGTTTCTGCAAGTCTAGAAACCAATCATGAGTCTTGGTACATTGTTATGAACACAAAGTTCGTTGAAAATCGATGCATTACAAGTTCGTTCTCCAAGTTACTTGGCCTCTTACTTGTAGCTTCAACACTACCTAGGAGGATATCTTCCTGCATCAATGAACCTTTCACTTAGTCTAACATTTCGGTTGAATCAATAGAGAATTTTTTTGAGGCTACATTACAATAAATACCTCTACCCTTGGACCAGATACCTCCTACACCTATAGGTTCTACTCCTCCTAGTTATGAACACCACTCTGAAGGTGAACAATCTGTATATGATTCTGACGACAACATGGCTCTCAATCAGAACATAGTCCCAACATGGATTTCTCAAGGAGTTTTAAACGTACCCGATATTATGCATGAAATTCCTAAACGTCCAGAAAGACTTGTTTGACCTAGAAAAATCGTGTTCCCAGAAGGATCACATCAAGAACTTCTATTTATCTATCTAACTCCTTGATGTCCACCATGAAGATGTGGTCTGTAGGCTCTTCCCTTACACTTCCAAGAACAAGGATTCTACATGGTATTATAACCTACCGGTCGAATCCATAACCTACTAGGAGGATTTTGAGAAAGTCTTCCTCAGAAAGTTTGGAGACAAGAAAAATCCCACAACCTTATTGAAAGATATGGTGGCTCTAAAAATGGAAAAAAGGCAAAAGGTAAGGGATTTTAACCAACACTTTACTACCATCCTCAATAGATTCCCTGTTGAGTCTACTCCTATTGAATCCTTGACCATAGAATATTACACTTCGGCGTTACACCCCTCCATAGGCATGTTTGTTAAGAGAGATAGAAAAGTTACTTTAGCCCATAATTTTGAAGAAGCTAAGGAGGTTGAGAAATGAATAATCTCTTTGGCAAACCATCCTATAGCCAAGGAAACCAAAAAAACTAGGAAGAAACCTCTACTCCTTACTAAACCTCCTGAAAAAGATCCTAAGGACTTAGAAAACATATTCAAGTTGGTCAAAAAGCTATCCAATTTAGTAGTAGATCTCAAGGAAAATGTCGGTGAAGGCTCTTCTAAGAAGAAACCTTTCCTCCCATTCTTAATGAAGAATGAAAACTCACCTAAACCACTAGATACCCCTAGTATTACATTAAATATGGATGATTTCAACATGAACAACTTTTGTTCCTATCACCAAATGAACCATTTTTAAAAAACCTACCCTCAATGGATTAAGTCCATGACCTTGGTCATCAACCATATATTAGCTCAACAAGAAATTATTGATGAACAAACCAAATAAATCGAAAAAGAATAGACCATTGAGGATAAGGACACCATAGAGTAATCAAGCATGTTTTTGTGGGACTGGTGTTTAGATTCAGATGATGAATAGGTCGAAGATATTTTTGTAGTAGATACCTAGATCTCAAAATTTGCTCCCAAAGAGTGTAACTTGTGCAACAAAGGGATAATAGCTAGCACTCCTTTACCCTAAAAAATTATCCTTGCCCCTAGGAAAATACTCCTCCCACAACTGTTAAGAAGCCAAACAATCCTGCACATGCCAACAGTGATCCCAACACTTCACAAGAAAATAAATCCCCTAATAGATCTGAAACTCACACTTTGGAATACAATGTCATTGAAGATCTCAAGAAAACCAAACCCAATATTTCCCTTTATGGCATTTGTGCACTTCCCCAACAACTAGATCTCATTCTCTATGCATTCAAGTCTACTAAATCTCAAAAAAACGATTATTGTTGTGACATAAAACACTCCGAAAGTTGTTGAGACAAAAATAGAAATCCAAGTTGAAACAAAGTCTACCATAAACAAAAATAGTATAGGGTTGCACTCTATATCCCAGTTCCCACCTTTTCTTCTCACATTTGAAGTCTTCAATTTCAATGTGCACACAAATTCTTAGCGGACTTTGGTGCTTCCTTGAATTTGATTCCCTACTCAGTTTGTCAAAAGATAAAGGTTGTCCCCAAAACAAGAACTATTGGGATCATACAGTTAGATAGATCGAATGTCAAATTAATGGGTGAAATCCAAGACGTCATGATTAGATTAGCTTCTAGCCCCATAGTGCATCAGGTTATTGATATTATTGTGGTGGATGCTCCATAAACTTATAGTTTACTATTGAGTAGGGACCAATCTGAAAAACTAGAGGGTTATTTCTCCATAGACTAGACCCACCTATGGATTCCATACAAGGGAAGGACAAACCAAATCAGAGTCAACAATGGAGCCCACATGAAACACACAGTAACTGAGTTTGAAGGTAAGAACAAACCCATCAGTTTCTCTCATACTACATTAGGAAATCATTTTTCAGAGGCTGACCATGGTTGCTATGCAGTGCAACCATATTCACTCCAAACAAAAGAATAGTCTGAAATCCTTCATTGCAATCAGACAAGTTAATAACTGTAATATAGTAGAAATATATAGTTTATGTTTTACTAACTCAATCTTAGGTACTAACATTTGGACTTTGTTCTTTGATGGATCTAGATCACAAGAAGGAGTCGGGGCAGGTTGTATACTCATTGATCCTTAAAAGAATAAAACTCTTATATCCTACAGACTAGAGTTTGAATGCACCAATAACACCGTTGAATATGAATTCTTGGTCCAAGGCCTAAAAAATGCTATTGATCTCAAGGTAAAAAGCCTATGAGTTTTTGGTGATTCGGAAATAATTTTCATACATGTAAGGAATACTATACATTTCCTATCTCCCCATATTAAAGGTTACCATCATGATGTATGGAACTTGATGAATTTGTTTGATTCCTGTAATATTACTACCATACCCCATTCTCAGAATATTGTCGCTGATACTTTACCTAATACAACATCTATATTCACACCCCTAAATAATGGTTTTGTTGTTGAAATTATTTTTAGGCCTTTTGTACATAAAAACATAACCAACTAGAGGGTGTTTAATGATGACTCTCAGTTGATATATTTACTCACCAATGCTGACATATTCTAGGATTTTGTGATAGATGACAAGTTAAACCAACACAATCTACATGATTATAGAGATGAAGTAAATAATATCAAGGCTAAATGAATCCTAAGGAATGTATTGTCGATTGAAAAGTTGTTCGATTTGCAATCTCGGTTCAAAAAAAGTACGAATTTGAAGACAAATAACTCAACCATGATGCATGCTTTGGTGAATCTAAGCACTCATGAAAAACCCAAACTTATCAACTTAGGAAATTTTTGTTCGGAGGTAGAGAAACATTCCTTCATGCAGTTGTTCAAGAACTATCGATATGTATTTGCATGGACCTATGAATATCTAAAGATGTATGACACTCACATCATTTAACACATCATTCCTATCAAAGAGGATGCTAATTCGTTCCAATAAAAATGAATGAAGATACATCCCACTTGTTGGTTAGGCTTAACTCTTGCTACCCTCCTTGGGTTGACCCAGGTTCAGGTCCACTTGGTTTCCAACAAACCCCTGCTAAAACTATTGACCCTCTTGGTAAACCAGAAGGCAACACAACGCACAGGATGCACTGCACAGTCTCACACGAGATAGTTTTTATAGGTGGTTGCAACACTCAGGTGCTTGAAGCTTGGGAAATGAGTGGGGATCTGCAATTAAACTATGTAGTCTTCATTTATTAATTTAACATTCAATTTATATGGAATACCCTGTCATTATTTCTCATGCATGTAAAGTAGCAGATCTATCTAGTCATTCACTCATTTTTTTAACATCTAATCATTAACAAAAAAAGAGATACATAACATTCAATCACATAAAACATGATCTACCATGGTTCACCCCTCCTAGGCTACATCCAAAAATATTTGGCTTCTCTACTCTTTTATTAATATGGTTCCAAACTATAGTGCCTCATGTATCATAACTCTCCCTCAGAAGAGGTCGAGATCTACAATGAGGCGGACTAGATCACACCAAGCTACTCAACCTATGATCTAACCCTCAAGATCTCCCTTATTTCCTCTCCTCATCTTAACAACTTACAAGATAGATCGGATTTATAGTCATTCTGTATTTTTACATCACAGTAACACTGACCAACCCAAAACCAACAATAACAAACCCCCCAAAACCCACACAAACACAACCCCCCGACCTATATCTCCTAGGTACTTACTTATACATATTTTCGTCTTACCAATGATTACATTCTCTTACCAAAACCCTTACCCTCTCAAGGCTAGTTCTTCTTGCATGTGTGCCTTGCATGCCTTCCTCTTCTGCATGTGCTTCTTTTCCTTCATGTGCATCTACCTTACACGTGTTGCGTCTTCTTCATGTGCATCCACCTCCCACGTCATGATTTTCCCTCAAAATTGGCCTGCGCCCAACACCACTCTTGAAACATTAATCCAAAAAGGTCTAAATAAGTTACTTGATGCTCGGATTATCTTCAAAGTATGCCATTCTACCTCATGGGCATCAAATCTGATACCTGTTAGAAAGAAGTTAGGGGAGATGAGGTTGTGTGTATATTTTAGGACATAACAATAACTAACATAAATGAAGAAGTGGTGATTAATTTTCTGGAACAACAACATATTATTACCAGGTTTGGAGTATCCACTACTCTCATATTTGATAATGCTACTTGTTTTTCGTCATTGAAATCAATTGAGTTATATTTATAAAAGAGAATCATTCTAAAATATGCAACTAACTATTACCCCCAAGGGAATGGCCTAGTTGAATCCACTAACAAAAACCCGATCTATATCCTAAAATGAATTGTAGTTGATCAACCGAGAAATTGGCACAATTCTCTATCTAACGCTCTCTAGAAAGAACGGGTCACTCCAAAATTATCTATAGGGACCTCCCCATACCTTAACATTTATGGGAAATAATCCATTCTCCCAACGAATATCTATCTACCTTCCCTTCATCTCACTCAATGGTCATGTGGGAGGAAATTACCCTCCATCCATAAATGCATAAACACCTTGGTAAAAATGGAAGAAGAATGATCAAGATCCAAAACAAAATTTGAGGCTCACAAATAGACCATAAATGACGGTTTGATAATAAATATCCTGGTGAAAAGGAATTTCAGGTTGGAAACCTGGTTCTCAAATGGGACAAGCCACATGAGGACAAAGGGAAACACTCTAAGTTTCAACAACTCTCGTTGGGTCCTTTCATAGTTAAGAAACATATTGGCCTAGAAACCTATAGATTGAAAAACCTGGAAGAGGATGTATATGTCCTCCCTAAAAAAAACTAGATTCTTAAGCACTATATTAGCTAGCCTTTGAGGAATCTCTCTTGTACATAAATAAAGGAGTTAGTTTTCCCTTCTTTTTTATTTTTTAGTTAGTTTTGTTTTTTATTTACGCATGCTTGTTTATCCTTATGCTTTGCATTTTCATTGATTTTGTTTTATTCTGGATAGACTTCCCTCTCTCTCTCAAGATTTTTTCTTGATATTTCCTAGGGAGCTTGGTGTCAGATCTAAATATTAGTCATGATATGGCACATTGGTACCAAAAGACTAAAAATATTCATTTTGCTTCTAAACACAATTGTATATGTTTTCCAAATAATTATTGTGTATGACCCTGAGTCAGATTCAGTAGAGGAACATGTTTCAGTAATGGATGGGTCTTACAGTCTTAAATTGTTGTGAGCGTGAGCTAGTGGTCATACCCAAGAGTAGTTTATGTGCTTGTGTGAAATTAACAAACTGAGACCAATTTTTGAAAGGCACCTATAGTACTCAAGGTTTTTTTCTTAGGAAGATAGATGATATATAATAAAGTTGGCATATCTCACTTTCATAGGTGTCATATCACATGCCTTTAAAGGAAAATTGAAACCCCCCCATCCACCTCTCTCTAGAAGTCAAGAGAAAATCATCTCATAAAGGTAAAGACTCGGGGAAAGGCATTCTATCTCATGTGGGACATGCAATTATCTCCATCAGGGCTATGAATGCTCATTGGAAATGGAGTGAGGCTTGCAACACTAAGGTGACTCCCTCAAGGCTATGGAAACTCACTAGAAGTGGAGAAATGCCAAAGAAATGCATAATCAAATTGCATTTTCAAAATTCTTGATGCATCATTTCCTTGTAGTACTTCACTTGCCTCCCCAAGATGGTCCAATTTTAAAAAGGAATACTATTGTGATCAACCAGCTCTAGGCAGGACCATAATATCTCTCTTACCTTATTCAAACTTGTTTCATCGAATTATATACTTTGAAAAATGTGGGACCTACTCATTCTCCCTTTGGGTTATGCACTTTAAGTAGTGATGTTATTCAATTATTGTTGTTTAGATAAATTTGCATAAATTCATGGCTTCGCCCGGTGTGTCACCAATTGTTGTGTTAGGAACCAACAACTTACATTTTTCTTATTTCATTGCTCAAAGAGTCAATTTCTCCCAAGAAACAGGGACCCTCATTTTCACGTCATAAGACTCTCTTGAATTGTTTTAAAGGCTAAGTCACCCTCATGATCTTCATTGATAATTTCTCAAACTTTCACTTAGAGTTTTTCCCTAACTTCCAACTCATTGATTTTGGATATATTGATGAGTTAATGTTTTCCTCGCCGATACAACTAGTATCAACAAGTTAGGGATTTCTTCTCTGACAATGGAAAGCATGAACACTTAGAATTTATTTCTTATATTTACTTTGTGTATCGACGACCATGAAGTCTTCGTCTATGACACACAAACATTAATATTTCCATCTCCCTCGACATACATGATGCTTTGGTTTTAATGGGTTATACTTCATGTATCATTGTAGATGATTTTTTGAACTTCAATACATCAACATTGTCCCACTCTTTATCGCATATAAACGACTATTCCCACACTTACAAGTCTTAACAAAAGGACAGTCGTCACGTATCGACAAAGATAACATTATCTTCGATGATACATAAGGAGACTAACGAGTGTCAAATTTTTCAACTGAAATATTATGTATTGGTGTGGTTTAGTTGATTACCATTGGTCCATCAATGATATTTGAACAATTATCACCAATACATAAAATAAGTACCGATGCAAAACCACTCATCACCACTGATACATACATTTTCCCATATCAATTTCCGTGCCAAGTGAATGAGAAGGGTTATAAATATCACGAAGGATTTTTGTTTTCACCATTATGTTAGGAGTGTATATAAGAAAGAATTCCTCGTGACATGAGTACTCAACATTTATCTTAATTCTCTTCCACATGTGACCTTTGAATGCAAGTTAGGCACCTTCTATTTGTTCCACATGTCTCTATGATGCTTTCAATTTCATGGTTTCAAATATAAGTTTGACACCAGGGAAGGCGAGCCAACCTTAAATCCATCATCCATGACTATGCTTCATGCCCATTTCCACTGAGCCCTTAGTAGCCTGTTTTATCCTTGTTTTTTTACTATTTCCCTAATTCTTTCCCCCCATAGACCAAGTTCCCCCCCTTCGAGAGCTACGTGCACTAACTCGTTGAAACCCTTTGAGTCAGCCATAAATCCTAACTAGACCAATTCCCACCCATCATCATGTTTATTGAACTCGAATCCAGCCTGTTGGTATTCCATTGGTACAAAACTATGCTAAACCTAAACGTGGGCGACAAACTCCATGGGAATCAACCAAGTCTAGACCCAAGTATTTCTCTTGTTCTATACTTAACCACGAAATGGAATTTCTCTATATCAACACCCATGAACCCTTAGGCACCGATACACCCATTCCTTATCAATAGAGTTTGAGTAATCTCCCTTGATACACATCCTGACAACAAAATTTAGGGATTAAACATTGATACAGTC
>JASDQU010305684.1:153625-167461 GCA_032191745.1 Picea mariana | reverse complement strand
GTGCCTGTAAAAATACTTTCGTCCTTCTTCTCCACATCTCATACTTAAAACCATTTTGACCATTAAACATTGGTACTCCATTCTCAGAATAATCCATGATCTCCTTCTAGTGGTTAAACTGTTTCCTGAAGGAACCAACTTTGATACCAATTGTAGGATTACTGAGAGGGGGGGTGAATCAGTAATAGAGCAATTTAATCATTTTTCACCATAAAATGCAAGTGTTATATCATCCATAAAACATGTTTCAACAATACTACTAACAATTTTCTCCAACCATGTACCAAGTATGTACCAATCATGTATCAACTACTCATCAACTATGACTCATCAAGATGTACCAAAATCATCAACTATACACCTCATCAATGTGCCAACCCATCAACTACTTGTATCAACCATGTACCCAACATGTACCTCAACCAAAATCCCTCATCAATTTCATCATTCAAATCTGATTTGTAACTTTGTAATAGAACTGGTGTATAACATCACATACATGCAAACCTTCCTTAAATTTAACAACAAGAGACTAGCATTTTCATCAAACTTTACTTTACTCTCATGTGACTAATTTTGGATTAGTCAACAACCCTAACTTGAAATAATCATAACTATGTACCTTTAATGAATAAAGATCTAAAAAATGGTACACAATGTTCTTCAATGTCTTTTATGCAATTCCTCTAGACTTCACTACTTGGAACCTCTCAAAAAAAGAGTTATAGCAAAAATGGCATACCTTGTTGAATTATGGATTATTCTAGAGAGTGAACTTGTAGAGGGTGCCATGCACATAATATTTGTTGTATGGATCTGAAAATTGTACACAGAATACTACAGACTGTACTCTAATCAAAACATTTTGTCTTAACCATCTTAACCCACTTTCCTTATTTTAGGGTTAACCCACTTCTAACCACGTGTCTACTTAGTAATTTCTCCATTAACTTTATTATTTAAATAATTTCTTTTGTATCCACTTTGATTTATAGTACACTTATCACTTCACTTTATTATTTAAATAATTTTTTCTTTGCAAAAAATTTGACTACTTTGACTTTTTGGGGCTTCTAGATGACTCGTGAGGGTTTTCCAACTTCACATGGCCATAAATCTCTAACCGCGAGGAGTTATGTGACATTACACATACCAATGGAAATGGAATGACATGTACTATCCATTTGAATAGTCTTTCATGCAAATATATCAAAACTCATACCATTATCCATCAAACAAACTTGGGCCCATTACCCAAACCTGGGTTCTCCAACTTCACATGACCATAATTCTCTAACCGTGAGAAGTTGTGTGACGTTCCACATACCACCAGAAATGGAATGACATGTAATATCCATAAATAATAGTCTTACCTTCAAATATATTAAAACTCATACTATTATACATAAAACAAAATTGGGTTCATTACCCAAACCTTTGTGCTACCAGAATTCCCTACCGAACTTTCTCCAAGGGTTGACATCAATTTACAATATCACTCTCCAATGGTTGACATCAATGACAACCAACAATCCATACCAAATTTCCATCAACCTAAGCCAATTGTCTGATAGAGAATCCCTTAGGGACGATTTTGTTAGAGAGAACTACTCTTTTTTATGGTTATCTTGTTGTGAACTATTTACAATAGACTATTATTCTATTTACATGTGTTGTAAGAATGTTCTTTTGTTTATATAATTTTCTTGTGCAAATAGAAGTTATTCTTGAATTTTAGTTTATTCTCTCTTATTGTTTATCCTAGGATGATGAGTAGTTTATGCATGCAATTTCATAACTTGGACTAATGTGGTTATGTATTTGGGTGCACATGTCATCTAACTATATTTCTTCTTAACAATTATCTAGAAGAATTATTTGCAGATATTAGTGGCATTTATGGCTTCTCATTAGTTATTATAGTCGCTCCTAGCTAGGATGGGATAGATTATATTTTATTTCTGCAAGTAGTCAATTTGCATCTGCATTCTCCACTGCATCCATAAACATTCAATAATACCCCTAACCCAGTAATGGTAGTCGAGCCGGAATCTGGATGGGTCTCCTAAACCAAATGACACAAAGTTTAATTTGGACCGTGTACCATGGAGTACCCTTGTCTGTTGAAGGGAATTTTTCCCACCTCAATAGAATTAGCGCTAGATGATACGTTTTGATAATCGTTTAGTCAATCCTATTATAACATCCTTTTCCAAAAAAGGATACCACATACCCCTTCTGAGTAGGAAATAACCTTCGAATATTCGAATCCTTCATTTGAAAGTGTTTCTGCAAGTCTAGAAACCAATCATGAGTCTTGGTACATTGTTATGAACACAAAGTTCGTTGAAAATCGATGCATTACAAGTTCGTTCTCCAAGTTACTTGGCCTCTTACTTGTAGCTTCAACACTACCTAGGAGGATATCTTCCTGCATCAATGAACCTTTCACTTAGTCTAACATTTCGGTTGAATCAATAGAGAATTTTTTTGAGGCTACATTACAATAAATACCTCTACCCTTGGACCAGATACCTCCTACACCTATAGGTTCTACTCCTCCTAGTTATGAACACCACTCTGAAGGTGAACAATCTGTATATGATTCTGACGACAACATGGCTCTCAATCAGAACATAGTCCCAACATGGATTTCTCAAGGAGTTTTAAACGTACCCGATATTATGCATGAAATTCCTAAACGTCCAGAAAGACTTGTTTGACCTAGAAAAATCGTGTTCCCAGAAGGATCACATCAAGAACTTCTATTTATCTATCTAACTCCTTGATGTCCACCATGAAGATGTGGTCTGTAGGCTCTTCCCTTACACTTCCAAGAACAAGGATTCTACATGGTATTATAACCTACCGGTCGAATCCATAACCTACTAGGAGGATTTTGAGAAAGTCTTCCTCAGAAAGTTTGGAGACAAGAAAAATCCCACAACCTTATTGAAAGATATGGTGGCTCTAAAAATGGAAAAAAGGCAAAAGGTAAGGGATTTTAACCAACACTTTACTACCATCCTCAATAGATTCCCTGTTGAGTCTACTCCTATTGAATCCTTGACCATAGAATATTACACTTCGGCGTTACACCCCTCCATAGGCATGTTTGTTAAGAGAGATAGAAAAGTTACTTTAGCCCATAATTTTGAAGAAGCTAAGGAGGTTGAGAAATGAATAATCTCTTTGGCAAACCATCCTATAGCCAAGGAAACCAAAAAAACTAGGAAGAAACCTCTACTCCTTACTAAACCTCCTGAAAAAGATCCTAAGGACTTAGAAAACATATTCAAGTTGGTCAAAAAGCTATCCAATTTAGTAGTAGATCTCAAGGAAAATGTCGGTGAAGGCTCTTCTAAGAAGAAACCTTTCCTCCCATTCTTAATGAAGAATGAAAACTCACCTAAACCACTAGATACCCCTAGTATTACATTAAATATGGATGATTTCAACATGAACAACTTTTGTTCCTATCACCAAATGAACCATTTTTAAAAAACCTACCCTCAATGGATTAAGTCCATGACCTTGGTCATCAACCATATATTAGCTCAACAAGAAATTATTGATGAACAAACCAAATAAATCGAAAAAGAATAGACCATTGAGGATAAGGACACCATAGAGTAATCAAGCATGTTTTTGTGGGACTGGTGTTTAGATTCAGATGATGAATAGGTCGAAGATATTTTTGTAGTAGATACCTAGATCTCAAAATTTGCTCCCAAAGAGTGTAACTTGTGCAACAAAGGGATAATAGCTAGCACTCCTTTACCCTAAAAAATTATCCTTGCCCCTAGGAAAATACTCCTCCCACAACTGTTAAGAAGCCAAACAATCCTGCACATGCCAACAGTGATCCCAACACTTCACAAGAAAATAAATCCCCTAATAGATCTGAAACTCACACTTTGGAATACAATGTCATTGAAGATCTCAAGAAAACCAAACCCAATATTTCCCTTTATGGCATTTGTGCACTTCCCCAACAACTAGATCTCATTCTCTATGCATTCAAGTCTACTAAATCTCAAAAAAACGATTATTGTTGTGACATAAAACACTCCGAAAGTTGTTGAGACAAAAATAGAAATCCAAGTTGAAACAAAGTCTACCATAAACAAAAATAGTATAGGGTTGCACTCTATATCCCAGTTCCCACCTTTTCTTCTCACATTTGAAGTCTTCAATTTCAATGTGCACACAAATTCTTAGCGGACTTTGGTGCTTCCTTGAATTTGATTCCCTACTCAGTTTGTCAAAAGATAAAGGTTGTCCCCAAAACAAGAACTATTGGGATCATACAGTTAGATAGATCGAATGTCAAATTAATGGGTGAAATCCAAGACGTCATGATTAGATTAGCTTCTAGCCCCATAGTGCATCAGGTTATTGATATTATTGTGGTGGATGCTCCATAAACTTATAGTTTACTATTGAGTAGGGACCAATCTGAAAAACTAGAGGGTTATTTCTCCATAGACTAGACCCACCTATGGATTCCATACAAGGGAAGGACAAACCAAATCAGAGTCAACAATGGAGCCCACATGAAACACACAGTAACTGAGTTTGAAGGTAAGAACAAACCCATCAGTTTCTCTCATACTACATTAGGAAATCATTTTTCAGAGGCTGACCATGGTTGCTATGCAGTGCAACCATATTCACTCCAAACAAAAGAATAGTCTGAAATCCTTCATTGCAATCAGACAAGTTAATAACTGTAATATAGTAGAAATATATAGTTTATGTTTTACTAACTCAATCTTAGGTACTAACATTTGGACTTTGTTCTTTGATGGATCTAGATCACAAGAAGGAGTCGGGGCAGGTTGTATACTCATTGATCCTTAAAAGAATAAAACTCTTATATCCTACAGACTAGAGTTTGAATGCACCAATAACACCGTTGAATATGAATTCTTGGTCCAAGGCCTAAAAAATGCTATTGATCTCAAGGTAAAAAGCCTATGAGTTTTTGGTGATTCGGAAATAATTTTCATACATGTAAGGAATACTATACATTTCCTATCTCCCCATATTAAAGGTTACCATCATGATGTATGGAACTTGATGAATTTGTTTGATTCCTGTAATATTACTACCATACCCCATTCTCAGAATATTGTCGCTGATACTTTACCTAATACAACATCTATATTCACACCCCTAAATAATGGTTTTGTTGTTGAAATTATTTTTAGGCCTTTTGTACATAAAAACATAACCAACTAGAGGGTGTTTAATGATGACTCTCAGTTGATATATTTACTCACCAATGCTGACATATTCTAGGATTTTGTGATAGATGACAAGTTAAACCAACACAATCTACATGATTATAGAGATGAAGTAAATAATATCAAGGCTAAATGAATCCTAAGGAATGTATTGTCGATTGAAAAGTTGTTCGATTTGCAATCTCGGTTCAAAAAAAGTACGAATTTGAAGACAAATAACTCAACCATGATGCATGCTTTGGTGAATCTAAGCACTCATGAAAAACCCAAACTTATCAACTTAGGAAATTTTTGTTCGGAGGTAGAGAAACATTCCTTCATGCAGTTGTTCAAGAACTATCGATATGTATTTGCATGGACCTATGAATATCTAAAGATGTATGACACTCACATCATTTAACACATCATTCCTATCAAAGAGGATGCTAATTCGTTCCAATAAAAATGAATGAAGATACATCCCACTTCTTGGTTAGGCTTAACTCTTGCTACCCTCCTTGGGTTGACCCAGGTTCAGGTCCACTTGGTTTCCAACAAACCCCCCCTAAAACTATCGACCCTCTTGGTAAACCAGAAGGCAACACAACGCATAGGATGCACTGCGCAGTCTCACACGAGATAGTTTTTATAGGTGGTTGCAACACTAAGGTGATTGAAGCTTGGGAAATGAGTGGGGATCTGCAATTAAACTATGTAGTCTTCATTTATTAATTTAAAATTCAATTTATATGGAATACCCTGTCATTATTTCTCATGCATGTAAAGTAGCAGATCTATCTAGTCATTCACACATTTTTTTAACATCTAATCATTAACAAAAAAATAGATACATAACATTCAATCACATAAAACATGATCTACCAGGGTTCACCCCTCCTAGGCTACATCCAAAAATATTTGGCTTCTCTACTCTTTTATTAATATGGTTCCAAACTATAGTGCCTCGTGTATCATAACTCTCCCTCAGAAGAGGTCGAGATCTACAATGAGGCGGACTAGATCACACCAAGCTACTCAGCCTATGATCTAACCCTCAAGATCTCCCTTATTTCCTCTCCTCATCTCAACAACTTACAAGATAGATCAGATTTACAGTCATTCTATCTTTTTACATCACAGTAACACTGACCAACCCAAAATGAACAATAACGAACCCCTAAAAACCCACAAAAACACAACCCACCGACCTAGACCTCCTAGGTACCTACTTATACATATTTTTGGATTACAAAGCATTACATTCTCTTACCAAAACCATAACCCTCTCAATGATAGGTCTTCTCGCATGCATGCCTCGCATGCCTTCATCTTCTGCATACGCATCTGTTTTACACATGTTGCTTTTTCTGCATGCGTGTCTTCCTTACACATGCTTCTTCTTTTGCATGCACATCCACCTCCCACATTGTGCTTTTCCCTCAAAACTGGCATGCACCCAACAAGATCCCAAAATTGACATCGTGACTCGTCCCGAGTCACTGCCTAACTCTAATGTCTGCCATTGCTTGTGCCAATGCTTCGTACAGATCTACTATCCGTTGGCACTGCTACTGAGCCTGGCTGCTCTTTTCTGGCATGGCTTCAACCACCTACACGGTGATTGGTGGTCTTAATATATCTCCCCCATTGGTGTTGTGTTGGATATTTTCTTACTGTGTCATCTCCTACCTTAGCTCATCCATGGGTAACTATGTTGATATTTCTTCCATCATCCCTTGATTTTGCGGAAATCCATTGAACATTTTGATTGTTCTGATTTCTCTTTTCTTGGATCTTCTCCAATAATGTCAAAGAGTATTTTGTGTCGTGGTCGGATGCGCGACAGTACATACATGTTGCAGGTGGAAGTGGACATTCTCTTGCATAGTGTCTTGGTTGTTGATAGTTATGGCATACCACCAGTCCTCTGCCTCTTCTGAAGCCTGCTCTACCTCATCCTCCACCTTTGTAGCCAACTCAATATTCTCTTGGTGTGTTGTACTATGGCATTTGGTTATATTGTGTGAGATTATATTGTGGCTATGCGGTATTGTACTGTAGTTGTGCAATGTTGTATTGATGTGGCACAATGTTATATGGGGTTGGTAATTGGTTAAACTATGGTGCAATTTTCCCTGTCATCATCTCTGCCTACACCCTATAGGTGTCTGATGTTCTTTCTCTCATCATCTCTATTTTCATGCAATCTTTTTCATCATGGCCTAATCACTTGCAAAAGTTGCAATATGAACTCTTAGGCACTATTTGGTATTTCTACATCATTGGATAGTGATATGGATCATTCCCATGTGTCTTACAGATCTCACACCATAATCCTCCTGATGGAAAAGGGTTTGGCAATCCCATTTCCATGTATTGCACAAATGTTGGGAATTCATTCTTGTGGTGTGCTTCTGTCCTACCTATGGTACACCAAATAACTTCTCTTTTGTCCTTACTCTTGTTCTGGTTTAGTTGAAATGTTAAATTCTTCAAGTCTTCCTTTAGCTCCTCTATTTTTGGATCTGTCTTCTGATATTGGTTCTCTTCTAGTTGCAAGGTTGCCTACAAAGCCTCTTCCTGAGTTTTAAAATTCTGCTATCTCAAAGGGTATTTCAGGTGTGGTAGTAGTGAATTCACAAACATATGCCTATGTTTCATATCTATCATGACATACTTCAACTTTCCATTCAATCATTTGAATCTCTAGTCTATATCCCAGACATATTCTCCCAGTTTTTGTCTGATTTCTATCATCTCATTCATGTATTGATCCTCTGATCTAGGCTTTTGGAATTCATTTATCATCATCTTCTTGATATTCACAATCGTTTTGGTTGTTCTTGGTGGAATGTTTGCAACTAAGCTCATGTACCAATCCAGTGCGCAGTATCTTAGCATGATGGCTAAATTTTCAAGTTTGGTATCCTCATCTGTGATCTACTTTACTTCCTACATCTTTTCATAGATGAAAAAGTTCTTCTTTGGGCCCTCCGACGCCTCTCCCTTGAATTTTGGTAACTTGATGGTGGGATCATGTCCTGCCATCCTAAATGTTGAACTACTACCTCCATGCGGTGTATATCCTTGAACAATGTTGCATGAACTGGCTCCCCCAGTTGTTGTTCCTTGTGTAGATGTACTTCCTGTTGCGTTTCTTCTAGTGAAATTCAGTTTTCTAAATGATGGTGTTCTTTCTGGTGTATTAGTCGCACATGGGTTTATGGGTTCCACACTGACACTGATATGGATAGGATTTCTGCCTCCGATTTTTTCTCTTGGACCTCTTGTCTTCCTTTCATATGTCGCACATAGGATTTACTCAATATTCTCCACATCCCGAAGATCCTCTACCTCTTCTTCATCACTTTCCAAGCCTTCCCTCGTGGCTATGGATCTCTTCTTGTTTTTCATCTTATATTGGTATGGTACTCCACTACACATTCTTCCAGCTATTGCCATGATCTGATTGATTTGGTATTCCTCCATTATGATTGGATCGAAGGCCTCCTTCTTCTTTCCTTTATCCATCTCTTCCTCCATTTCTCTGTCTCTTGTCAGTACTTCCCCTCTTCCCCCATGCACGCAAGGAAGTTTAGTTGTCTGAGGCCATTGTCATTACACATTTTTTATATAGTAACATCTTAATGGAAGTTTACAATGATATGATATACCTACCTCGAGGTCCCTTCAGGAACTCTTGGTCCATTGCATTGTAAGACTTCGCAGTATCTACGACAAATTTTGTGATAAATCCTGCAACAATGTTGTCTAACCTGAAATCTACTCCACGCGTAAATTTATTGTCAACTTGTTGTAATTGTGTTATATATACATGTTTCCACTCTAGTTGTCTGATCCAATTTGTAGGATGGTTGTCTTTCAACCTCAATATCCACTTGTGCAACACATGCGAGAAATAAAAAAAAAATACTTCATGCAAGTTGTTGAATACGTACATGTCCAAATATTTGTGCGGTGTTAACTTTGGGTTTATGTTATCTTTCTATGCAAATTCTAGATCCTTTTTTTTAAACTAGCTCTCGATCTCTTCCTTCATTGGGTTCCACAGTCTCAACATCCCTTTTTATATTCTCATTCTTTTAACAACGTGTCATAAGATTTGACATTCTTTTCATGATTCTTCAACAGATCTCCTTCACTCAATCCATTTTTGTTCCAACTGGAAACAAAACCATTTGTTGGTTAGGCTTAACTCTTGCTACCCTCCTTAGGTTGAAACAAGTTCAAGTCCACTTGGTTTCCAAAAAAAAAACCCTAAAACTATCGGCCCTCCTGGGAAACCAGAAGGACACACAATGCACAGGATGCACTGCATAGTCTCACTCGAGATAGTTCTTATAGGTGGCTGCAATGCTCAGGTGCTTGTGGCCTAGGAAATGAGTGGGGATCTGCGATTAAACTCTGTATTCTTCATTTATTACTTTAACATTCAACTTATATGGAATACCCTGTCATTCTTTCTCATGCATGTAAAGTAGCAGATCTATCTAGTCATTCACACATTTGTTTAACATCTAATCATTAACAAAAAAAGAGATACATAACACATGATCTACCATGGTTCACCCCTCCTGGGATATGTCCAAAAATATTTGGTTTCTCTTCTCTTTTATTATTATGGTTACAAAATACAACACCTCATGAATCATAAATCTCCCTCAGAACATGTCGAGATATACAATGAGGCGGACTAGATCACACCAAGATTCTTAGCCTGTGATCTAACCCTCAAGATCTCCCTTATTTCCTCTCCTCATCTTAACAACTTGCAAGATAGATCGGATTTATAGTCATTCTGTATTTTTACATCACAGCAACACTGACCAACCCAAAACCAACAATAAAAAACCCCCAAAAACCCACACAAACACAACCCCCCGACCTATATCTCCTAGGTACTTACTTATACATATTTCCGTCTTACCAACGATTACATTCTCTTACCAAAACCCTTACCCTCTCAAGGCTAGTTCTTCTTGCATGTGTGCCTTGCATGCCTTCCTCTTCTGCATGCACTTCTATTTTGCATGTGCTTCTTTTCCTTCATGTGCATATGCCTTACACGTGTTGTGTCTTCTTCATGTGCATCCGCCTCCCACATCATGATTTTCCCTCAAAATTGGCCTGCGCTCAACACCACTCTTGAACCATTAATCCAAAAAGGTCTAAATAAGTTACTTGATGCTCGGATTATCTTCAAAGTATGCCATTCTACCTCATGGGCATCAAATCTGATACCTATTAGAAACAAGTCAGGGGAGATGAGGTTGTGTGTATATTTTAGGACATAACAATAACTAAGGTAAATGAAGAAGTGGTGATTAATTTTCTGGAACAACATATTATTACCAGGTTTGGAGTATCCACTACTCTCATATTTGATAATGCTACTTGTTTTTCATCATTGAAATCAATTGAGTTATATTTATAAAAGAGAATCATTCTAAAATATTCAAATAACTATTACCCCCAAGGGAATGGCCTAGTTGAATCCACTAACAAAAACCCGATCTATATCCTAAAATGAATTGTAGTTGATCAACCGAGAAATTGGCACAATTCTCTATCTAACGCTCTTTGGAAAGAACGGGTCACTCCAAAATTATCTATAGGGACCTCCCCATACCTTAACATTTATGGGAAATAATCCATTCTCCCAATGAATATCTATCTACCTTCCCTTCATCTCACTCAATGGTCATGTGGGAGGAAATTACCCGCCATCCATAAATGCATAAACACCTTGGTAAAAATGGAAGAAGAATGATCAAGATCCAAAACAAAATTTGAGGCTCACAAATAGACCATAAATGACGGTTTGATAATAAATATTCTGGTGAAAAGGAATTTTAGGTTGGAACCTGGTTCTCAAATGGGACAAGCCACACGAGGACAAAGGGAAACACTCTAATTTTCAACAACTGTCGTTGGTTTCATAGTTAAGAAACATATTGGCCTAGAAACCTATAGATTGAAAAACCTGGAAGAGGATGTATATGTCCTCCCTAAAAACAACCAGATTCTCAAGCACTATATTAGCTAGCCTTTGAGGAATCTCTCTTGTACATAAATAAAGGAGTTAGTTTTCCCTTCTTTTTTATTTATTAGTTAGTTTTGTTTTTATTTACGCATGCTTGTTTATCCTTATGCTTTGCATTTTCATTGATTTTGTTTTATTCTGGATAGACTTCCCTCTCTCTCTCTCTCTCTCTCAATATTTTTTCTTGATATTTCCTAGGGAGCTTGGTGTCATAGATCTGAATATTAGTCATGATATGGCACATTGGTACCAAAAGACTAAAAATCTTCATTTTGCTTCTAAACACAATTGTATATGTTTTCCAAATAATTATTGTGTATGACCTCGAGTTAGATTTAGTAGAGGAACATGTTTCAGTAACGGATGGGTCTTACAGTCTTAAATTGTTGTGAGCGTGAGCTAGTGGTCATACCTAAGAGTAGTTTATATGCTTGTGTGAAATTAACAAAATGAGACCAATTTTTGAAAGGCACCTATAGTACTCAAGGTTTTTTTCTTAAGAAGATAGATAATATATAATAAAGTTGGCATATCTCACTTTCATAGGTGTCATATCACATGCATTTAAAGGAAAATTGAAACCCCCCCATCCACCTCTCTCTGGAAGTCAAGAGAAAATCATCTCATAAAGGTAAAGACTCGGGGAAAGGCATTCTATCTCATGTGAGACCTGCAATTATCTCCATCAGGGCTATGAACGCTCATTGGAAATGGAGTGAGGCTTGTGACACTAAGGTGACTCCCTCAAGGCTATGGACACTCACTAGAAGTGGAGAAATGCCAGAGAAATGCATAATCAAATTGCATTTTCAAAATTATTGATGCATCATTTCCTTGTAGTACTTCACTTGCCTCCCCAAGATGGTCCAATTTTAAAAAGGGATACTATTGTGATCAACCATCTCTAGGCAGGACCATAATATCTCTCTTACCTTATTCAAACTTGTCTCATCGAATTATATACTTTGAAAAATGTGGGACCTACTCATTCTCCCTTTGGGTTATGCACTTTAGGAAAATTGAAACCCCCCCATCCACCTCTCTCTGGAAGTCAAGAGAAAATCATCTCATAAAGGTAAAGACTCGGGGAAAGGCATTCTATCTCATGTGAGACCTGCAATTATCTCCATCAGGGCTATGAACGCTCATTGGAAATGGAGTGAGGCTTGTGACACTAAGGTGACTCCCTCAAGGCTATGGACACTCACTAGAAGTGGAGAAATGCCAGAGAAATGCATAATCAAATTGCATTTTCAAAATTATTGATGCATCATTTCCTTGTAGTACTTCACTTGCCTCCCCAAGATGGTCCAATTTTAAAAAGGGATACTATTGTGATCAACCATCTCTAGGCAGGACCATAATATCTCTCTTACCTTATTCAAACTTGTCTCATCGAATTATATACTTTGAAAAATGTGGGACCTACTCATTCTCCCTTTGGGTTATGCACTTTAAGTAGTGATGTTATTCAAGTATTGTTGTTTAGATAATTTTGCAGAAATTCATGGTTTCGCCCGGTGTGTCACCAATTGTTGTGTTAGGAACCAACAACTTACATTTTTCTTATTTCATTGCTCAAAGAGTCAATTTCTCCCAAGAAATAGGGACCCTCATTTTCACATCATAAGACTCTCTTGAATTGTTTTAAAGGCTAAGTCACCCTCACGATCTTCATTGATAATTTCTCAAACTTTCACTTAAAGTTTTTCCCTAGCTTCCAACTCATTGATTTTGGATATATCGATGAGTTAATGTTTTCCTCGTCGATACAACTAGTATCAACAAGTTAGTGATTTCTTCTCTGACAATGGAAAGAATGAACACTTAGAATTTATTTCTTATCTTTACTTTGTGTATCGACGACCATGAAGTCTTTGTCTATGAAACACAAACATTAATATTTCCATCTCCCTCGACATACATGATGCTTTGGTTTTAATGGGTTATACTTCATGTATCATTGTAGATGATTTTTTGAACTTCGATACATCAACATTGTCCCACTCTTTATCGCCTATAAATGACTATTCCCACACTTACAAGTCTTAACAAAAGGACAGTCGTCACGTATCGACAAAGATAACATTATCTTCGATGATACATAAGGAGACTAACGAGTGTCAAAATTTTCAACTGAAATATTATGTATTGGTGTGGTTTAGTTGATTACCATCGGTCCATCAATGATATTTGAACAATTATCACCGATACATAAAATAAGTACCCATGCAAAACCGCTCATCACCACTGATACATACATTTTCCCATATCAATTTCCGTGCCAAGTGAATGAGAAGGGTTATAAATATCACGAAGGATTTTTGTTTTCACCATTATGTTAGGAGTGTATATAAGAAAGAATTCCCCGTGACATGAGTACTCAACATTTATCTTAATTCTCTTCCACATGTGACCTTTGAATGCAAGTTAGGCACCTTCTATTTGTTCCACATGTCTCTATGATGCTTTCAATTTCATGGTTTCAAATATAAGTTTGACACCAGGGAAGGCGAGCCAACCTTAAATCCATCATCCATGACT
>JASDQU010305684.1:125580-136407 GCA_032191745.1 Picea mariana | reverse complement strand
ACAGGGGTAGACTTACTCTCGGATACCATAGGCTTATCGACCGGTGGAAGGTTTGATTCCTCGAAGCCATTACGGTTGAGAAAATCGTGCCAGGAATCACGACGTAACCCCAATTCATAAACAACAAGCATTTTAATCAACCCAACATGGAAGAGGCTAGTGTCAGCCTGACTTCTCTTGTACCTCTTAGCCATTTTGAATAAACTTCGGTGCAGATAGTGCGGCATACTAAGCTAGAAACCCATAAATACCATTAACAAACGTAGATGAAACAAGAAAACAAACCCGTACCTGCCTTCACAAGTGATGAATTGCTTGATAATCATCAAGAGATCATACCAGCGGGGTTTCAACATCTTCGCAGGTAAACCTCTGTTGCACGACCTCACTGTCCGAGACCGAAATAACAATGTCCACGGGACATCATTTACCTTGTAACTTTTGGGCCATTTTTGTTCATTAACAGGCAGGCTAGTCGCCAGGCTGAGAGATTGTTCGGTGATTTCAAGTTGGACATCTCCAACTTTGGCTTGGAAGCCATCGAATGACAGTGTGAATTTCCGAGCCACAGAGATGTTAAACCCATCGAAATTCCTTATAAACAAAAGCCACCCGAATTCTTCAAGGTCGCTATACGCACCATCGAATGTCAACAGTGCTTGGCATCCGTTAGGTTCGGCCCTCACAACACGAGCCATAACCTCTATACATGGTAGGGTTCACACTGAATGAACAATGCACAACGTGAAAATGATAGGGTTTCAATAGCTTGAATGCTCGATGAGACCGGAAACAACTCCATGCATGCGAAGGTGGTGGGATTACCATCGCCATGCATTGCATTAATGACCTATACAGAGCTGTTAAAACCATAATCATTTAAAACAAATGCATCAACCAGTGAATGGGTGAATCATCACTTCTATGTGCCATTCATCCGAGTCAGAACCAACACCTCATGTGATCATTATGCGCCAAGTGTTGAGTTTAAACCAAACACAGTACCAACATTAACTATCGATCTATCGTGCGAATTCTATCGTGTCAATCAATCGCTTAATCATAAGGTTTACTGCTAATACATAGCTCGGGACTATGAAACATTCAACGTATAAGCAACTTTGCAAATAGCATGCCAAGTGTTACTTCGTGAAGTCAAATATGATCAACCCATGCGCCTTTAAACCATTGTTATTACACCTTGTAAACTTGCCAATGTATTTGGTGCATATGGAAATGTTTGCATTCCAATCTTTTGAAAACATTATGATCCAAAGCTTTTCATATAATGACTGAGTGAGAATCCATAATAAGGATAAAATCAATAAGACCAAATCCATTCTAATTTTCATAAGATCAGAACAAGACCAATAAATTTTATGCCCAAAGGTTTAGCAATCAAACATATCTAAACATGTAATCAAGACATAAGTTCGATAAAACCTTTAGCAGTCACGTGATAAAGTGTCTTTCAGCAAATCAACCAAAAAATGACGACAATCTAAGCAACGAAAGAGGTGTTTTCACACTTGCAGTTGTGAAAACTGAATCGAGATTGAATTGTAATTGTCACAAAAATGAGACGAATGTCCATTAGCACAATGCGACTATAATTTGTCGTAATACCACAAGGGGTGTAGGCAGCTTTTTGAGAGCAATCAAAAAAAAATTGGGTTGGCTGCCAACACAACCTTCTTGGAATATACACAGTGATCAACCATGCTTCTCACAAATCCCAATCCAAGGATGTATGTGTCAAATGTTTGGTACCACATCTTAGGTGATTTCTTCAAACCATATAGTGACTTCTTTAACTTACAGACCAACTCTTTCTTTCCCTTCACTACAAAGCCTTCTGGCTGCTTCATGTAGATTTCTTCTTCCAGATCCCCATGTAGGAATGTTGTCTTCACATCCGTCTGTTCCACTTCAAGATCAAAAGAAACAACAATAGATAAAAGAAATCTAATAGAAGTTAACTTATCTACAGGAGAAAAAATCTCACCAACTTCAATTCCCTCTACCTGGGAATAACCTTTTGCTACTAACCAAGCTTTGTATTTCTCCACTTTTTCTTTTGCATTAAACTTCTTCTTAAATGACCATTTTGTACCGACATATTTTCTTCCAGCTGGCAACTCAACTATATTCCATGTCTCATTCTTATCCAAGACATCCATTTCTTCAACCATGGCCTTCTTCTAAAGTTTACTATCCTATGAATTCACTGTTTCCATGATAGTTATGGGATCATCATCTGTAATATATAAAGCAAAATTGGAATGGAAATCAGGTGGACTATACCTTTCTGGTTGCCTTCTTTCTCTCACTGATCTCCTCAATAGTGGGGTATGAGGTTCTTCTTCTTATGCTTCATCTTCTTCAGATGATTCATATTTTCATCATCCAACTCAAACTCTATTTTCTCAGGTTCTTCTGACCTTCATAGGAGTTCCTTTTTGGAAAAATCTTTTACCTCTTTGAAAACAACATCTCGAATGTGAAAAATCTTCTTAGTTTCTGNTCTAATAGAAGTTAACTTAGCTACAGGAGAAAAAATCTCACCAAATTCAATTCCCTCTACCTGGGAATAACCTTTTGCTACTAACCGAGCTTTGTATTTCTCCACTTTTTCTTCTGCATTAAACTTCTTCTTAAATGACCATTTTGTACCGACATATTTTCTTCCAACTGGAAACTCAACTATATTCCATGCCTCATTCTTATCCAAGACATCCATTTCTTCAACCATGGCCTTCTTCTAGAGTTGACTATCCTATGAATTCACTGCTTCCCTGACAGTTATGGGATCATCATCTGTAATATATAAAGCAAAATTGGAATGGAAATTAGGTGGACTATACCTTTCTGGTTGCCTTCTTTCTCTCACTGATCTCCTCAATACTGGGGTATGAGGTTCTTCTTCTTATGCTTCATCTTCTTCAGATGATTCATATTTTTCATCATCCAACTCAAACTCTATTTTCTCAGGTTCTTCTAGCCTTCGTAGGAGTTCCTTTTTGGAAAAATCTTTTACCTCTTTGAAAACAACATCTCGAATGTAAAAAATCTTCTTAGTTTATGGGTTCCAAATATTATAACCTTTCACACCATCTTTATAACCAATAAAGATACACTTTTCATCTTTTTTATCTAGCTTACTCCTATTTTCCTTTGGAACATGTACATAAGAATCACAACCAAACACTCTAAGATGTTCAAGAGAGGGTTTCTTTCCAGTCCATACCTCAGGTGGAGTTTTATCATCCAACATTGATGAGGATGATCGATTGACCAGGTAACATGTTGTACCCACTGCCTCTACCCATAATTCTTGTCCTAACTCGACACCGCTAAGCATGCTCCTTGATTTTTCCAGCAATGTCCTATTCATCCTTTCTGCAACTCCATTTTGTTGAGGTATGTATGGAGTAGTCTTCTTCCTTGCTATACCACACTTCTTATAGAATTATTCGAATTCATTTCCACAGAATTCTCCACCATTATCTATCCTCCTTTTGTTATCACATAATGTTGTAAGGTGGTTGTTTTCCTAATAAATGGACCCCTTTGGCAAGAAATGGCACAAAGTGGATTAAAAACCCACTTACCCTAAGTTTGGGGAGTTAGGGTGTGTTGCCCTAAGAGGTAAGCAGATCTGGGCGGCCAAGATCTACATGCCCAGATCTACAACCAAGGATCAATTTCGTGCCCCCCCCACCATTATGCCTTTAATGGGTAGGGGGGTCCGACATGATGGTTAAGAAGTAAGCAGATATGGGCAGATAAGATCTGCACACCCAGATCTATGGACAAAGTCCAATTCCAGACCCCCCTGTTATTCTACCTTTAATGGGCGGGGGGGGGTCTGATGTGAGGGTGTGAAAGTTTCAACGAACGGGATTTAAGCACCCAGATCGATGGCTGAGGTCTCATTCCTGACCCCCTTGTCATTTTTCCTTTAATGGGGGGGTCTAATATGGGCAGTTTCATGTGGTCCCCCCTAAAACCCCTTACTGCTTCCTCCTCCACTTACCACCTTCGCTTCCTGGTGAAAAGTGTCCCCCACTCTAACTTTCCTATTCCCCTATCACATCTCCTGCTTCCCTCCTACCTTTTACCACCGCACACTTGTCCTCTACTCTCCTAGGTGTCATGTCCCCTTTTCCTTCGTCCCTCTTATCTCCCGACATTTGTACCCCCATGCTCCAGGACATTTCCACTTGTTTACTATCCATTTCCCATGGCACTTCTCGTCTTGTGTCGCAACCCCCGTGTCTCCGTCACCTGGTGCTCCCACCTCAACACCCCTCGTCTCACCTTCACATTGTTGGCAACATCGACCTCCCTGTCAGATCCTCATCCACGTTCACAGGTCGGGCCCCCTCATAGCAGTCCAACGAAGCAGAAATGGCCAAGGAAAGGCAACCACATTGACCAAGAGAAGAGTCGATCGGGCCTTACCTAATCTCGAGAAAGCAGTTATTAAGGTGGTTGACAGTGATTGAACATCGTCTCCTTCCATAAATTGAAGGTCAGAAAGAGACAAAGTGCAGGAGGTGACTGTCAATCCATCCTGACAAAAGTTGCATCTAAAAGACGAATGCATGGGTAGTCTGACCAACATCTTCATGCACATCCTCAAAGGGAAACTCACCTATCCAAAGCATTGAACTCATAATATGATCGTGCCTTCGGCGATTGATCTAGCTCCAAGTATTTAGAGGCATTTCTACCATTTTTGTTGGTGTTGATGGTTGAGCTAGGCTCACGTATTGTATAGTTTTGATGAAGCACTGGTTTACCTGGTTATGCATTTGTATTTGACACTTTTTGTTTAATGAAAGTCATCTTCTTTCCATCTCTGTAAACATTGTATTAAGACACTCGGAATTGGAGGATCCAGTTGAGGGTCCTGATGTTGTAGGATGATGTAGTTTGGATCACTGCAATATTTACACCAGTTTTAGTCAGTTTCCCGTGTTACCTTTCCTTCTCACTCTAAATAGCTTGGAATTGGAGAATCTAGAAAAGTTGTTATAACAGTATTACGACGCCTGGAGTTGAAAGATCCATTCGAACCATCACTGTGTTGTTGTAGCTGTGTCAGCTCGACATATTTCAATGTCTTGTTTTTCTTCCCTGAGTTGCTGGAAGGACGGATTCCCATAGTAGTCTCATTCATCTTCTCACCAAGTCTTCCATCTGCTCACCTTAAATTTAACTTCTTGACTGAAGTTAGATCAGGACCTCACCTGCTCGTGCATTCCTAGTCTATTTTTCTGAGTTAAAATGATATTCTCCTAGGTTTGCATCCATTCGACCACCCCCCATTTATTTTCGTGACATATAAAATTGATGGGTATCAGGCTTACTCCTGCCGCAATCCAGGAGTGACTTCTAGTGCTAACATTTTTGGCACCGTTGTCGGGGACGAAGGTTAATATTTTCCTCGGGATTGAACAACATTGAGCCTCTAATTTTGAATGTGCATCAGGCATCAAAGCCCTCTAATATTTCTACTATGCACCTGGAGATTCCACTGTGGCAACTTCATTGATTATAACCCACATGAGACCCCATTGTTTCAACCATGGCTTCTAGAGGTAGACATACAAGGTCTACTCCACAACTGCCTTTAGCGACACCTGAAGCTAACCCAGATAAGATTATCATAAAGGGAAAGGCCTTTGGAGGAGGTACTTCTACTGCCAAACCAGGTATTTATGATGATTTTCATTGTCCTATAGGAATTCCAACCCCTAAATCTCATTTTGTTTTATTGCCTTTGGTTGGAGTTTCCCAAAGTTTGAAGTTTGGGAGTGTTGCTACTGAGTTTTCTCCTCCTGGTCTTGGAGTGGAGGGAGAAATCCTTTTCACTCCCCTTTCTCCTGAGGTTGTACCCTAGTTTAGACCCAACACCTCAGAATATTTTCCTACCCTAGTTTTTACCACCCCTCCTCCTATTACTACTGCTACTAAAGAAAGGGAAACTTTTGTCCCTTTAAGCCCTGAAGCTCATTCTCCAAATTCCCTGCGGTTTCCCTTTCCTCCTGTCAGCCTAGTTCCAGTTTATCCTAGTTGAACCTATTATTTTCCACATCTTATCCCTATGGTAGGTGTTAATCCCTATGTAAACATAATGGATTCCATAGTGGCTGCCAGGTATGCCCCCTTAATCCTACCTCATCCCATGAATCCTCTCCCTGCTGGAGATTACTTGAAATATATGCCTAAATTCACTGGAGAGGAGGAAATAACTACTGAAGAGCACCTTTCTACCTTTTACAATTATGCAAACAACCTGAACATTGAAAATTAATATGTTTAGATGAGAGTCTTCATCCGGATCCTTGATGGTGAGGTTAGGAAATGGTTTAGGGGACTGACCCCTAGATCTATTGCTGGGATTGAAACCCTAGATAATTCCTTCTTGAGATAGTGGGGAGATAAAAAATATTTCATGTATTACATGACAGAGTTTAGGTCCTTGAAGAAAAATGAAGGAGAGTCTGTCTCTAACTTCTCCAAAAGATTCAATAAAATGTACAATAAGATCCCTGCTGAGATCAAGCCCACATAAGCCTCTACCAAAATCTCTTATGCTAATTCATTTGAACCTAATTTCTGCCTCTTGTTGAGAGAGAGAGAAGAGATACTTCCGTAGCTCAAATGAAAGATGCAGCTGTAGAAGTAGAATCAAATGTGTTGGCAGTTGACAGGCTCAGAAATAAGGCTGTTACAGACAGAAGAAAGGGAAGATCAGAGGTCTCAACCTCTGGTTCCTCTGTGCCTCACCCTCAAGTGGATGAATTGACCAAGATGGTGAAATATCTTTTTGCAGAGATGGAGAAGATGAAATTTGAGGGGAAGCAGACATACAAAACTCCCCAAAACATTGATAACAGAGGCAACTTCAGGAGGTCAAATTATAATGTTCCTCAAATTCTCCCAAGAAATCCCAGGAATAAAGACAGAGACGATCAAAAAATCCATACTCCTCTTCAAAAAAACCTATTTGTTGGTGAGGAAGGAGAGGAAATATATGAGCTTGATCATGAGATCCATTGTTTTCGAGACACCCCCCATTTTCCTCATTTGACTCAATCAGCATATGAGGAGTCTCTCATGAACATTAATCTCAATGAGCTGAGAAAGGGAGACAAGGCTAGAAACAACCAAAATAGATACAACCTCAGATCCAAGAAGAAGACAAGAACACTAGATGTTCCTGAGAAACCTACTGGAGCAGATAAGACTGCCAAATATATGGTAGACAACAAAAAAGTTAAGAAGACACAAACCCCTCCTCCAGTGGTCAAATCCCCTGTTCCTGAAGTAAAATAAATCCCAAATCCCCCCTCCTCTTTTAATTTTGAGCATGAAATTTAGAAAATCAGAATCCCTGTACCCCTCTCTAAACTGGTCAAACATGAAGATTTCAAAAAGAGCCTCTCCAAGCTATTGCAGTCTGAACCCTCATACCATCCCACAGACTCAATCAACTTGCAAGATGAAAATCCTGCAGTAATCCTGGGTCCTATGGTAGAAGACATAGATGATTCATCCCCTCCCTTATACACATCCCTGAACATACATGACAACGTGCTGCATAATTGTTTGATGGATTTAGGGGCCTCCCATAATATCATGCCTAAAACTGTCATGGAATAACTTGGGCTGGAGGTCACAAAATCTTACCATGACCTGTATTCCTTTGATTCTAGAAGAGTCCAATGTCTAGGAGTCATCAAAGATCTGGTAGTGACTGTGTTCCAGTTGCCCGTGAAGAGTGTGGTCATAGACATTGTAGTGGCTAATGTTGCCCCCAAGTTTGGCATGTTGTTGTCAAGATCTTGGATAAAAAGACTTGGGGGAACCCTGCAAATGGACCTAACCTATGCTATTATTCTAGTGTTTGGGGGGGAACATAAAAGGTTGTACAGAGAGGCCCAATTGTCTTATATCATCAGTGATGAGACCAACCCCACCAACCATCCTATATTTTCCCTTGACACCAAATTGGGGTCTAGTTTACTTCATCTCGTTGATGCTCCCGAGTCTCCTCTAAAACTTAGAAAGCATCCCACTGCCTTTCATGGATTTTCTCCCCCCACCTCTTTTTGGGAAATGTTTTTCGATGGAGCCTCCTCCAAGGAAGGTACAGGGGATGGAATGGTGTTTATCTCACTAGCCCAAGAGACCATAGCTCTGTCTTGCAAATTAGAATAATAGACTACCAATATTGTGGTAGAGTATGAATCTCTTGTGTTGGGTTTGAGGGATGCAAAGGACATGGGAATCAAATAAGTGTTTGTGTTTGGAGATGACGAGTTGGTTGTAAATAAAGTCATAAATATTTACCAAGCTAAGCACCCAAGGCTGAGATCTTATAGGAATGAAGTGTGGGATTTGATAGACAATTTCTTCTTGTCTTTTAACATTTCATTCATCCCTAGAGAAGAGAATACAGTGGTTGATTCCTTAGCTACTTTAGCAAGCAAATTCAGAGTGCCCCTACCACCCAAGCTTAGGTACAATATAGAAATAAAATACAGACCCTCTATACCAGACAATGTCAAGCATTAGAAGGTATTTGAGAATGATCTTGAAATCAAGAGTTTCCTGGAAACTATTGATGAATTTTCTGTATTACATATAGACTAGGACCATGAACCTGAAAGTAAATCACATGCTGATGTATTTGTAAAGAAAATTGCTAATCACATCATTGTGCAACCACCCAACAATCACATTCCAAAGGGACTAGTCCCTTTGGAGAGGAGTTTTGACAATAATGATGTACCAGTGAAATCTAAAGAGCCACTCGATGAGACTGACATATCTGAATTCAATATTGGCACAAAGACAAAGCCAAAGTTCATCAAATTGTCAAGCAGCCTAAAAAGAGAATAGAGGGCTAGATATGTTGATATTTTAAAGAAATTTGTTGATGTGTTCGCCTGGACATAGATGGAAGGAGGAGCAGATGGATCACCAAGATACTTGAATTTGACCTGGATATAAAGCCCACCAAATTGATCAAAGGTCAAGGCTTGGCCAAGTTGCTAGCTGAAGCAAATTGTAGATATTTGGGAGTAAACTTTGTCGGAAAATGCTCAGAAGATCAGCTAGTCAAACTATCTGATACAAATGTTTAGGCAGACCCCCCATTAGTAGGATGCCCTTGGTACAAGGATGCCATATATTTTCTACAAGAGTTGCGGTCCCCTGATGGCTTACAGAGGAACAAGGCAAGAGATCTGAAGCTCAAAGCAACTAGATATTGCCTTGTTAATCAAATTTTATATTGGAAAGACCCCCTGGGAGTGCTTTTGAGATGTCTCGACCCACAAGAGGCCCAAAGGATTATGTTGGATTTTCATGATAACATGTGTGGAGGGAATCACTTATGGAAAAAAATAGCCTACAAAATTCTCAGCGCTGGGTACTACTGACCCACCTTATTCACTGATGTCTCTAGAAAGGTCAAAGCCTACATCAAATGCCAAAAGTTATTAGGAAAGAAATAACTCAAATATCTGCCACTAAAGCCTATAGTAGCTTCAACACCCTTTCAAAAATGGGGGTTGGACTTCATTGGAGAGATTCATCCTCCTTCAAGTGGTCAACAAAGATGGATCTTGACTGAAATGGATTATTTCATCAAGTGGATCGAAGCTATCCCCACCAGGAGTGCTTCACACAAAGTTATCATCAGTTTCCTGGAGGATATCATAGGAAGGTTTGGTTGTCCCAGCAGAATTCTCACTGATAATGATGCATATTTCAAGTATGAGCCTCTGGTTAGGTTCTGTGATCAGTTTAATATTGCACTGATTCACTCCACTCCTTATTATCCCCAAGGCAATGGACTGGCAGAGTCTTCTAACAAAAGCTTGATCAATCTTATTAAAAGATTGTTAGAAGAAAATAAGAAGGCCTGGGATTCAAAACTTAAATTTGCTCTGTGGGCTATCAAGTGATAGCCAAGAGGTCCTTAGGCACCTCCCCTTTTCAGCTTATTTATGGGACATAAGTTGTATTTCCCACTCAGTTGGATCTACCTGTAGCCAAATTCTTTCAGGATTATGAAGGGGAGCCAGACAATATGGTTAGAATAATTTATCAATTGGTGGAAGTGCAACAGACCAGAGAGAAGGAAATGGACAGATTCCATTATCAGCAGCAAAAGATCAACACGGCCTTTGACAGGAAGGTCAGAAAGGAACATTTCCAGCTAGGATATCTATTGCTTAAGTGGGACGCACCCAGGCAGAACATAGTCAAACACAAAAAGTTCAACACCCTCTGGATTGGGCCCTTCAAGATATCTGAAGTATTCTTGAACAACACCTACAGGTTGCAGGATTCAGAGGGCGAAGAAGTTTTTAATGGCCTAGTGAATGGGAATTTCCTAAAGAAATGTTCCATTTGAGCCTTAAGTGGATCTTCTGTTGTTGTAAATATTGTTTTCTGTTTGTTTTCGGTTTTAATAAGTGACTCGATAGCCCAAAAACAAGGCACTAAAGCTGCAAAAATAGTTCTTGGCAGCCCGCAAGGGGCGTGCCATCCCCCATGGAGTCTAATGTTAGCACATAATGTTGTAAGGTGGTTGTTTTTCTAATAAAGGGACCCCTCTGGCAAAAAATGGCACAAAGTGGATTACAAACCCACTTATCCTAAGTTTGGGGTGTCAGGACGCATTGCGCTAAGAGGTAAGAAGATCTGGGTGGCCAAGATCTGTGTGCCCAGATCTACAGCCAAGGATCGATTCTAGACCCCCCCCCTCCCCTTGCCGTTCTACCTTTAATGGGGGGGGGGGGT
>JASDQU010305684.1:58767-74533 GCA_032191745.1 Picea mariana | reverse complement strand
CCTTTTTGAAAACAACAACTGTGTTTGTATTTATAGTGAAAGTAGAAACTTACCAAAGAAATGAAAAATCATGAATCAAAGTAAAGAAATCAAACTGGTATATACAATGAGAGTTTGGAAACCGTTTATTGCATAAAATACTTCAGGTAATGCCCGTTGATAGGGGTGTTAAGGATTTTCCCATCCAGATTTTCCAACAAAAATGAATTATTCCCTTCAGAAGATGTGATATTGAAGGGTCCACACCAGATATGGTCAAATTTTTCATGTTTTCCTGATTGTTCCTTCCTAGCATCCCACTTTAAAACCAGTTCACCGGTGAATAATTCCCTATCTTTAGCTTTTTGGTCAAATAGGGATTTCATGTTATCTTGACATTTATGGAGCTTCTCATCTACTTCGGCCCTATTTTGTTGGAATTCAATCAATTGATTTGTTCTCCTCATAATTTGATTTGGCTCTTCCTTGGAATCTTGCTAGAGTTTCATTACGGGCAGAGAAAGATTGATGGGGAGAACAACATCGATACCGTATCCCATTTGAAAAGGGGACATTCCGATTGATCTCTTAGTTCTTATCTAATTAGCCCACAAAGAGTATTTCAAATGTACATGCCAGGCTTTCTTATTTTCATTCAACACTTTTTTAATTATGGTGATTAGACTCTTGTTCGAGGATTTGGCTAACCCATTTCCATGAGGATAATAGGTTGTGGAATGCCCTAGTACAATGTTGTACTTATGACAGAAACTTACCAAATCCATGGACTTGAAAGCTTGGGCATTATCAGTAACTATCTTCAAAGGATAGACAAATCTCGACAAAATGTTTTCTTCCAAGAAACCGATCACCACTGTATCTGTTGTGTTTTGCATCGGAATAGCCTCTACCCATTTGGTGAAATATTCAATAGCAGTCAAAATCCACTTATGTTGTGCACTTGAATGTGGATTTATTTCACCGATGAAATCTAGACCCCATTGTTGAAATGAAGCTTCTATTTTGACTGGGACCAAAGGTAGTGCGGGAATATTTTTCTTGCCTGAAAATAGTTGACAGGGGTTACAGGCTCTGACTTTAGCATTCACATCAGTAAATAGTTTCGGCCAATAATATCCAGCTCTGAGGATTTTATATGTCGTTTCTCTCCATGCATGATTCCCTCTACACACTCCTTCGTGGAATTCGTTTATTACCTTATCCATTTCAGATTCTACTAGATAGCTTAGTAAGAAACCTAGAGGATCCTTCCAATATAGTTGACTTTCAATGATACAATATTTTACTGCATGCAACTTCAACATTCTAGCTTTGGAAGAAGTCATACTGCTTGGGAACTGCAGAGTGAGAAGGTAGGAAACTATGTCTTTATACCAAGCCGAAGAAGAGAATTTATCCTGGATTTGAATCGTCGGTATCTGGATATCAAACTCTTCGATATCTAGAAGCTCTTCATAGGATTGTAAATGATTTATCCCATGTGACCAAAAATTTGATTCGGCTAGTAATTTATCCAAACCTTGACCTTTGACCAGTTTGGTCGGTTTTACCTCTAGGTCAAATTCTTGAATCTTGGCTAACCATCTGCCTATTTTTTCTTCACTATCTGGCTGAACTAATATGTCCTTGACAATTTTGGTTGGTACATAGGTGATTACCTTAGAATGGAGCACATAAGTTCTAAAAGCTATGAGATATTTCACCATTGCATATGCTTGCTTTTATAATATATCATATCTTAGTTCAACATATTTGAGACGTTTACTAAATAATGCTATTGTCTGCTCAAAACCTTCATCGTTCTTTTGTAAGAGCACGGCCACGATAGTGTGTTCGGAGGAAAATGAGAAAATCAAGAATTCTTTCGTATAATCTAGGTTGGCTAGCACTAGTGCTTCATCTATAAATTTCTTGATACATTCGAATGATGCTTTGGATTCATTTTTCCACTTAACTTTGTTGTCCTTCTTGATCATATTTGTAATCAATTTTACAATTTCAGCAAAGTTTGGGATAAATATTCTTAAAAAATTATTTTTTCCTAAAAATGATTGAATCTATTTTCTATTCCTAGGAATATTTATTGTATCTATAGATTCAACCCTTTTCAGGTCAATTTTAATTCCATATCTATATAATATGTGACCCAAGAGTTTACCTTCCTGCATAGAAAAATGAGATTTCTTGGGATTCAGAGACAAACCAAATTTTTGACATTTCTCAAACGTCTGTTTGAGGTGCACTAGGTGCTCTGCATCAGATTTAGAAAATAGTGTTAGATAATCAAGATAAATCACTATGACCTTATCTCTTTCATCGATGAGGGAGATGTCCATAGCTCACTGGAACGTATCTCCTATGTTCATTGGTCCGAATGGAATTTTGTCATACATGAAGGTACCCCATGGGGTGGTGAACATGGTTTTTTCCTTATAATCCTTGTGGACTGAAATTTGATTATAGCTTGAGAAGCCATCAATCATGAACATTCTATTTCCCCTGACCACTTTTTCCAACACATGATCCACTTTAGGCAATGGATAATTATCTTTGAGGGATGATTTGTTTAAATTTTTGAAATCTACACACAGTTTGATTTCACCGTTTTTCTTTCGTATCGGGACCAGGTTGGCTACCCACTCGAAGTATCCGAGTGGAACAATGATTTTAGCATCCAGGAGTTTCTTTACCTCTTTTTCTATCACAGGTAGTAGTATGGGATTTATCTGTCTAAGATTCTACCTGAACAGCTTAACACCCTACTTTAGGGGAATTTTGTGTTCGATTATGGTGGTATCATAAGTTCTTAATTCATCATAGGACCAGGAGAAAAAATCCTTGTACTTCTTGATTAACTTGACATATTTTATTTTTATTTCAGGGGGAAGGTATTTAGATATTTTTACCAGCTTAGGAGTTTCCTTGGTGCCTATATTACAATCTTCAACCTCTTCAGGCTGAGGTTGCAAAGTAGACTTCAAGGGAATATCATCATGATCAAATAATCTCTCCAAAGAAATTATAACTTTAGGGATATGATTATTTTTCAGTACCAACATGCGATTATTAGTGATTTTATCTCATAGCTCCTGAGGATCCTTACCTTCCTGTAGTATCCAAGTAGGGTCATTTTGATTTTCCTGATCAATATGCGTTTCGGAAAATTTGTCCACCATTTCTAGGAATTGTCTGATTTGCTCATCATCTTCAAAGACCTACCAATGTTGTATATTGTTTTTTATTGAGGGTCCATGCCTCATTTCTATGTGATACTTTAATTTGAGAACAGTAGGGGGTACAAATGTTGTGGCTGCTTTGGCCAATGAATCTGCCTATTGATTTTCTATTCTGGGGATGTGACGAATATTAAACGATGAGAGAAAAAATATAATCAGATCCCAAGAACAATTTTTGTAAGACCTAAACCTCGAGTGTTTGGCATGGTACTACTTCTTTATCTACTTTCAAATTAATTCTGCATCACCATAAACTACCAGGTTTTCAATCTTCAACTTTCTGGCAGCCTCTAATCCTAAAACCAGGGCTTCGTATTCACATACATTATTGGTGTAATCGATGTCCCATTGTGATCTGTAAGAGAAAGGGATAATTAAATCATCTCTAGGTGCCACAAACAACACTTCATATCCTTCTCCTTCACAAGACGAAGCACCATCGAAATACATTTTCCAAACTCCATTACTATTTACATTTTTTATTTATCTTTTCTATTTTTTATTTTTCTGTACAATTTTCTTCTATACATTCATCTAAATCATCATCGATTGATAATATACAGTTTCCTAAATCCTGATCTGTGACATAAACAAGATAATTATTCGGATTCATCAGATCACTTACTGTATATTCCAACCTTGTTTCTCTGTACAGGCGGGTGAACTGTCCGTCGAAGATCAGGATTGTAGCATATGTCATGTCGAGTTGAAGGGATCCTCCAAGTTTGGCACACCAAGACCTGGACAACAACATGTCATACTTTGGAGGGATATCAACAACAACCACATCCATCAGAACACTTTTTACAGGAATCTGTGCAAGATTAACCACTAAATCTTTAATCATACCCACACATTTAACTTTTCTCGAATCAAAATAATACAGATCTCCATATGGTTTGGTAATTTCAATACCAAGTCTATACATAATAGCTTTCGGCATCACATTGTGGGAGGCTTCAGAATCCAACATGAAGTTATGGAGTAGATGATCATGCACAGTTAGTGTAATGTAGAAAGGAGCGACACAATCTCTGGCATTTTCAAAATGTGGACCAAACATTATAGTTGGTTTATCATCTTCTAAATTTATAACATCCGCATGATTTTTGGCCTCAGAAAAAATTATCATTTTGGCAATCTATTTTCTATATGTAGGGTTTTTTTCCATTTCAACCAGAGGCACAAGGATCTTGATTTTATTAATCTCATTCTCTAAACTGAAACTTCTTGTTTCCTTTTTAGCTTCTCTGGTCGGGGCTTCTATCTCCCTTTTTTCTGATTTATTAGTTTGTGTTTCTTTCGTTTCAATTGTTTTTGTTTCGACAATCTACGTTTCAAATGCTTTTGTTTTGGCAGTCTGCATTTCAACTTCTCTTGTTTTAACATTCTGCGTTTTAGCTGCTTTTGTTTTGGTAGTCTGTGTTTCAGTTGCTAGTTGAGCTACCTCATTCGCTTTATTTCTCGACAAGATTTTTCTTCGATTGGGAAGTTGCGATATTTCTATATATGGGCCTTAAATTATACTTATGTTGAAGATCGACCATTATATTGTCAGTGATTCCTTGATAAGCAGAATCTTCTATGGTATTTATGCTATCATCATTATTAGACCAGTATTCTATGTTTAAAGACCTTTCGTAATGTTGCCTCATCAAACAAGGTTCTTGAAAATCATCGCCAAGGTTATTCATATCTTCCTCTAACTCCTGAAAGTTTCGCATGTCTTATCCTCCTATAAAATTTTCATTTTTAAAGGGGGTCTACATATTTTGATATTCATTTTTGATTGGTCTTTGTTGTATTTGGGGGTTAGGATTCCTCCTGAAATATTTTCTAATGAACTGATCCATTTTAGATTGATCCAGTTCCATTTTCGAGATTTTATTAGATAATTCTTTGATTTTTTTTTCATGTCATCCATTTTGTCTTTCACAGACCTCCCATATCCAGAAGGTCCTGCTTGTTCTCCGAATCGTCTGGTTTCTTTATTTCCTATTTCGATTTTAGATTTTAACTTTCCTGATGCCATCATATTTGAATTTATTTCTATAGCATCATCCTGCATTATTATGAGGTCAGAAGATCTCCTTTCCCTCAACAGTAAGGCAAAGTTGGGTTCAAAAGCCCCTGTGAAAGTCACCTTTGCAGTAGGTGTGAAGGTTTAACCTCAACTGGAATTTTTTTATATAGTTTATTAAATCTCTGTGTGAATTCGAGAACTGTTTCTAAATTTTTCTTTCTTAAAGCTCCAAACTCGGTTAAATAATAAAGGTGATCTTTCCTCTCTCCCCATTGTCTGAGAAAGGAATTTTCTAACTCGTCATATGTTCTTATAGAACCTGTCGGTAGCCCTCAGAACCAGGTTCTCACTTGTCCTTCGAAAGTTTGAACTAGGAGTCTTGAATAAACATCTTCGTGCTCAAGGCCAAGGATATTGGAAAATTGATCGAAAAAATTTATGTGTTCAGTGGCCATTAAGTCTCCTTCCCCTATGAACTTCGGCAAGTTTTTCATATAATTTTTGGGTAAATCGTGGAGGGGAACTAGGAGGAATAAAGGAGCATACCTAGAAGCTACTTTAGCAAAAATTCTATGAGGTGGAGGTAGTCCTTGACCGCCTCCTCCTCCTCCTCCAGCACCCAACCCTCCTCCACCTCCACCACCTCCAACACCACCTCTGACACCACCTCCTTTGACACCACCTCCGACATCACCTCCTCTGGAAGCAACCATTGATAATCTAGGGGATGAAACTTGGAGATTATAGAGAGGATTTTCAAATATGTGTAGTGGTCTTCCGGATACTTCAGGGTGAAGGGGAAGGGGTTCTGAGAACTGATCGTCAGGAGATAGAAAATCAAAAAAGGGGGGAAAAGATAGGTGAGGACTAGGTTCTTCAAAATTGCAGGATATATAAACGGGAGATCCAACAGGAGTCGAATCAGAGTGTAAGGTATGTTCTTTGAAACTTCGGGAAGCTATAAATTTTATTTTGGGGACTGATGGAATATTAATCAAAGCAGGTATCGAGATGGGTCTTTTTCCTTTATTAGCAAAGGAGGAAATTGAATCGGTTTCGGTCTTTATCTCGGGTAAAACCAAATCGTGGTTTATGATTTCAACTTCAACTCTATCAGCTGATGTTTCTCCGAAAGAGATTTGGGTGGAAACTTCTTGCAGAGTTAACTATTCAGAAGGAACCTTAGTATTAGACTATGTGTGTTTGGGTTGATAAACCTTACTTGTAGAAGTAGTGGTTTGCTTAAGTTATCCCCTTGATTTTGAAATTTTTTCAGGGTCGGATACGAGCGTGGTCTGCTTATCATCCAGATTTTTTCTAGTATTCCTTCGACTGGATGACAGTTTATTAGTGGTGGAGTCACCAAGTGAAAATTAAAATTAGCCTTAATATTGTATTCTAACTTTGTTCACTATAAAAGAAATAAACTTACCAAGTCATTCTCCCAGGGAAAAATGACTTCGTCTCTTCGTCCCCAGCAACGACGCCAAAAAGATGTTGTTCCTGAGATTAAACTTAAGGCTCAAAGAATAATGTCAAGTATCAAGAATTAAGGAAAGTTGGTTTTAAAGGTGCTTTTTTTTGTATTAGTTGTGTGAGATTTAAATACTCAAATGGAATTAATATCTGAACAGAACAAAGGTCGTATTTCGTCGTATGAGTCAATTTATCAAATTGAAAGAGGAGAAGAAAGTTACAAAACTATTAAACAAACTAAGGCATCAATGACAGAAGAATCTTACCTTCTTTATAGTAGAAAGAAATGTGGAATGCACTCCTGAATGAATATAAGATGTAGTAATCCAAATAATAGGCAGGTCTTGTATTTGTTGATAGCAAATACATAGGAAAAACTGCTTGCTAATCAAATACTAAATGAAATGTAATCACAATAGTTTTTGTACTATATTGTAATCATTCATTTGTTCAGGAATGACTTAAAGAGAATAGAAGATATGAAACACAAAGAGGGCACATAACTCAAACAACACAAAATTTGGAATCCCCGTCTGCACTTGTATTAATACTCACAGAAAATGAGTTTTCTTAGTTACAATACAACAAGAAGAAGACTTTGATTAATGTTAGAAATTTATATTTATACAAAAGGTTCTCAACTTCAAACGGTTGGAATTCCCCTTATTTCTAAAATAGTAAAAATTACAAAATGTAAAATGCGAAACATTTCACTTGCATGTTTTATGTCAGTCTCCTCATTATGTTAGCAGAGGCGTTTTTCTCTCTAGTTCTCCAGCTCCAAAATGTTTAACGTACACAAATCATCTCATTTGTTTCTAGTGGTGCTACGTTTTCCTTTCTCAATACATTTGATGCATCTTCTCACAAATTATGCCACCAGCCTCGAGGGCTATGTTAAATTATTAGCCTCAAAAATATATAATTTCTTTTCCAATTGAGGCAATGTTTCTTCCATTCGTCTATCTTCTAAAACTATAGACTGTAATTGCGGACTAGGCTTCACTAGCCATCTATTTATCTGAATAATGTCAACCTGTTTTATCTGTGAGATTTTGGCCTGAGCCTCTTCCATATTTTTCTTAATGTCAAGTTGATGTTTTGTTATGTTAATCTGTCCTAGTACTCCAGAGCTATCTTCTTTATCAAGGCCTAATGATTCTTTGTTGAGTGAGTGGAAAGACCCTTCACAAAACTCCTTCATTTCTTTAGCCATTTTCCTGCTTTCAACTATGCTAGATTCCCAGGTATTTAGTATTATGTCACCTCTGGTTTGTTCCAAAACGGCAGCCTAGAATCCATAGCCACTCCTTCTTTTGTTGATGACGAAACTACTTCTTGGAAGGTAGTCCCAACATAAATAACTTCTCTCTCTCTTAAAAAAATATTATTTAATGCTTGATCTATCACCCAAAAATGATCTTGGATAGTTTCAAACTTAGTGAGAAGGCTTTGTTGTGATGCTTCCAGTTCCTTTTTCACTTCCAATGCCTAAGATTGGAACACTGTTATATATACAATCATGTTTTCGGTAGAGCTTACTTTGGCTTTCAGCTGCCTTACCAACTCATCCTGCTGGGTGGCCCGTCCTTGACTTGCCTGTATATTCCTGTGCATCTCCTCGAGGGTGGATTTGAGTTGTTGGATTTCCTGTGCATCCCTAGCTCTAATATGCTTGAATCCCTTATTGACCTCGTTCCAGACGTTCTTTTCTACAGTCTTCATTTGATTATGCAATTGGCTTATTTGCAAATATTTCTACTCCAGTCATTCTTTTAAATTTCCAACTGAAAACTGGTTAGCTATTGCCAAATCCCCTAGTGAGCCTGCTACTTCTTCAACAAAATGTACCTCCTCCAAGGATTCTCCATCAATTAGCACCATGTGTATTTTGACAGCTGAACCTTCCTTTAGGTGCATTTCTCTCGTCACCACAACCTTCCTTTTCTTGTTGAAAAAGAAATTGGAAGGAGGCAAATCTTCAACTGAAATGGGTGTGAGGTCCTCTATGAATATTACCTCTGCATTTGGATTCCCTCCAGTGAATTGTAACGGTGTGATGAATTGGATGGGGCTGTCGATTTTGGTGAACGACTGTTTCTCGGCAGCATTGGTAGTTGATTTCTCTGGTGAAAACGATGGTCCTTCTTCTCCCTCCTTTTTCAGTGTCTATGTTTAATCTTTGTCTTGGTCACTTGATACATTTGTCGATGGGATATCTTATTTCTGAGTCGACACCTCAGTCTTCTCCAAACTTTCCTAGTTTTCTTGTCTGCTGGAGCTTACTACTTCTGAGATTTAGGTCTCTGTTTGTTGTGTAGCTGGTGATGTCGGGGTTACCCCTTGTAACAATTTAGGGAGGATACTTCTTTGGTGCCTCTAGAAGTCATAAAACTCAATAATTTTATCGGGCGACAGATCTCGAACCCGACTCAAGACCTCTGGATAGGATCTCACTCCTCAGAAAATCTTGTCTTGAGGATAATCTTTGTGTTCATACCTTTTCAAATTGCAGCTGTCCATGTGATGACTCACGATTTTCTATGGGTCATGCTTCTTGAATTCAATGTCAACTAACTTTATTTCTTCCAAGTCTGCAACCGCTACTTTAGAATGACCGAAATCCAGTAGGGAAAATGTACCAATCTGAAAGGGGAAAGAGGGCCATACCTTTTTCTGTAATGCTTTGATCTCCCTACTAATCCCACCGAGCACAGTTTGTCGTGCAACATCCCGACACACTAGTCGGTCTGGTAAAAATTAAGGCAGAGCATATGGAGGAACTAAACAACCAAAAACCCTAATATAGGAGAAGTGTTCCTCGATTTACCATTATGCCCAGGTTAGTCACAATTTTGTCGGAGATTCTGGGAGGTGGGTAGTCATATATGGTAGTGTGCATCGACACCACTACCTAGTTGCAGATCTCATAAAAGAAGTCTTTTTCCTTTTCTTCCCAAATATTCAAATGAAAAATATGTATGGGTTTCGCACTATTTGGACTCCATCTCCAGTCCATCAGCGGAAAAGGCGTCATGAAATAGATGGCGTCCATAATATAAGCCGACATGAAAAATTGGGTTGATTGCCTCTTGGCTCTTAGTGACTGATATCTTGCAATATCTTGAACCAAATTGTCCGACAATATCTTTGTCCAGTCAAAAGTGTACCCTTCTGCTACTGTGTGTATAATAAGTACCCACGGTAAAAGTAAATGAGTTGTGTTTTTCTTCCCGTACAGCCTACACATCATCATTGCTATGTACATTATGTGGGGTTCTAATGCGGCAACTGGGTATATACCATGGGAATTTGCTATGAACTTCTTGGGATGAGAATACCAGTCTTTTATTAAATCAGGAAGGTTTTGTCTGTATTGGTTGCATTCCTTCTTGTTGATATCTACCAGGAAATTTTCATTGTCAATGAAATTGGATATCAGAGATAATTTGTACATCACCTGTAGGTGTTCTGGCCTGAAAGACCCAACTGCGACCTTTTGTGAATTGAAAATAGTCCTGTTTGGATTATCTACGTGGTCCAGCGCCCAACTGATCATATCATTGTAGGGAAAGAGCTTAGGCCTCATCGCTATCTTCTGTAGCTCTGACTCAGCAACAATTTTGTATTTGGTAGATATGTCCTCCTTCTTGTTATCGCTTGAATCATCCGGGCAATTTACCAATTCATATTGTAAGATGTTGAATACTTGTGTCCATGATTTGACGGTGTTTATGCTTTTGGGTGAGGTGTCAAAGAGAACATCTTCATTCTGGCTCGAACTTTCACCAGTCTCTTAAGGTGCTTTCCGAGGAGCCATGGTATCAAGCCTTCAAACTCTGTTATCTTCCATAGGAAATGCGTAAAATCCTCCAGCTGAAAAAACTTACTACTCAATAAAATGCATAATGAAATTCAAATTCACATTCATTTTCCTTTAATCGCATTGATCAACCAATACCATCACTGACAGAGTATTTACTTTCTTTAATGAATCAAATTCAAGCAGTGGCTCAAAATCTTATTTGGAATGATTGTCGTAAAGGTATTATTAATGGAATTTATTTTTGGTGATTCATTCTCGGGAAAAGCACATATGAAATTTGAATCTATCTGAGTCATCATTAAGTGATGTATTAATTAAGACATAATCTTTGATAAATCATTGGTTAATCATATTTATCATTAAGTAAATTTCAACGTTTTGTCTCTCAAGAGATCTTATAACAACCCTTGCTATAAATTACGAAATGAAAAATCGTGATGTGATTAATTAAGTTTAATTGCATTTTACCCTTTTAATTAATCATGATTAACCTAAAAGTTTTTGGGGTTTCGGGTCTCGGGATATTCTATACTAGTTCGATCTATGTTCTCTGAATTGAAAAATTTTGATTGATTAATTAATATTAATAACTTTTAACCTTTTAAATAATCGTGATTAACTTCAAGGGTTTCGCGATTTCAGGTATCAGGAATTTGGTAGTCGTTCGAGGCAGGATCCCCAAAACATAAAATTGCGATAAGGTTTAGATATCGTTAATCATTTTTAATCGTTTAATTAACCCGATTTAACTTAAGATAGTTTCGCGACTTCGTATATTGAGACTTTGGGGTTCTTACATGTTTGATTGTTAGTATTGTGAAACCCCGAAACATGAAATTTCGAAGGTAGCCTTTAGTGATTTGACCTTTTAAAAAGTGGGTGGATCCATAACTTTTAAGGATTTCAGATCGTTGGATTCAACAAAAGACTTCATCAATGGTGATATTCAAGTGCACCTTTGTCCTTATTTAAACCAGAGTGAAATTTATCTAAGTCTAAAGTTTAGAAAAATATATATGTTCCAACACCTATGCTCAATGCAAGGAGGTGCATGCAGGAGATGGACACTTGGGGGAATTTCCTCTTGGGTATAGGGTGTCAAGTTGAAAATGATATAAACAAGGCTCTGCTTGGATGATTATGCGCTCTGCTTGGATGATTATGCAAACTTCTGAGGTGATAGGATTATAATGTGAAAGTGATAACTGACAACAGGCTCAATACTACAAGCAAGAGAATGAGATGCAATTACAACTTAATGCCAAAGAATTGTTGGATTACTAAGAGGGGGGGTGAATCAGTAATAGAGCAATCTAATCATTTTTAACCATATAATGCAAGTGTTATATCAAAGTAGAATTATCTTCCAATATTTTCAGAGTAAATAAACAATGAACAAATGAACAATCATACACATACATAATACACCAATGTTTTTACGTGGAAACCCAAAGTGGGAGAAAACCACATAATGATTTTCTTATATGTCTTGAAGAATTACATTCATTGGAAGCACCAAACTCATTTGTTTTCCAGTTGCAACTGGAAGAAGGCTCCAACCCCCTAGTTTCTTAGGCTACAACCTAAGGGAAGCTAAACCCCCCCAATTCTCTGGCTACAACCAAAAGGAGGCTACAACCCCCTATGTTATCCGGCTACAACTGAAAGGTGGCTACAACAACTTGTCCTTTCCCCATCCAACCGCCCCGACGTATAAGTAGAATGATGGAACCAATGTCACACTGTAAGATATACTACTCTAAACGTGTACCAATAAACCTGCACCAAACAACCTGTACCAATAACCTGAACCATGTATCAACCATGCATCAACCTATACCTCAACTTGTAATCAACCTGTATCATAAACAAGTGCATCAACCATGCACCAACCTATACCAAACAACCTGTAATAAAATTGTACCATAAACAAGTGCATAAACCATGCGCCAATCTGTACCTCAACCTGCAAACATTCCTTAACTTTAACAACAAGAGACTAGCCATTTCCTCAAAGTTTACTTTAGTCTCACATGACTAGTTTTGGATTAGTCAAAAACCCTAACTTGAAATAATCATAACTATGTACCTATAATAAATAAAGATATGAAAATAGTACACAATGTTCTTGTGTGTTTTTTGAAATTCCTCCAGGTGTCACTACTTGGAACCTCTCAGAAAAGGAGTTATATAAAAAATGACATACCTTGTTGAATTTTGGATTATTCTAGAGAGCGAACTTGTAGAGAATGCCTCGCAAATAATATTTGTTGTATTGATCTGAAAATTTTACACAGAATAATATAGACTGTACTATAACCAACACATTTGGTCTTACAAATTTGGATCTTTTATGAAGAAGTTATGACGTTTTTACCTGAAACGCATGTTTTAGACTAGTTTCGGGACTAGCCACAAACCCTATTTTCCATGGAGTGTAACTCCAAAAATACAACGAACCACAAGCTGAAATTAGTACCATGACTACTTGGATATGTTTTCTCAATGACCTCCCAATTTGACGGTATGAATCATTCTAGAAAAAAATTATTGTGAAAAAGGTGAGATGACCTGTAAATAACATACCTTAGAAAGCATCATCAAAATAATTTATCCTCCCTTGAATTTTGGCCTTCTTTACTTCACCTTCCCTCTGAAATTTGGATTAGATATCCTTTGTTTACCTCAGACACCTATAGATATTCAATATGCTCAAGTGTGATTCAAATGAGAGAGCCTTGCCTCTTATTTATACTCTCCAAGTAGCTTCCTTGGAAGCATCTTCTAGGCCACTTTGTCCACATCGCCACTTTGTCCACATAGTCACCTATGTCCAACGTTTCCCAATTTACCACTTGTCCATGTATCCAATAGCCACTTGACCACTTATAACATTTTCCTCATTTTAGGGTTAACCTTCTTAAAACCACTTTACATAATTAGAAAGTTCTCCATTTACTTTATTATTTAAATAATCCTCCTTGACTTTGTCACTTCAGTTTATTATTTAAATAAACCTCTTTGATTTTGTCAGTTCACTTTATTATTTAAATAATCCTCTTTGACTTTGTTACTTCACTTTATTATTTAAATAATCCTCTTTGACTTTGTCACTTCCCTTTATTATTTAAATAATTTCTTCTTTGCAAGAACTTTGACTTCTTTGACCTTTTGGGGTTTCAAGCCAATCATATGAGGGTCCTTCAACTTGTAAGGCCATAAATCTCAAACCGTGAAGAGTTATGTGACGTTCCACATACCACCTGAAATGGAATGACATGTAATATCCATATAGAATAGTATTACCTGTAAATATATCAAAACTCATACCATTATACATAAAACAATCTTGGTTTCATTACCCAAACCTTTGTGCTACCGAAATTCGCTACCCGACTTTATTCAAGGGTTGACATCAATGAAAACCAACCCAATTAATCAACAATATCCTGGTTTGGCATTGATGGCAACACTCTGATGAAATAATGAAATCATATCACTCATGCTCCCCCTGGAACCATGCCTGCATCTCTGTGACCAACGCTCCCCCTAGAACCATGCCTATGTCCTTTACATTTGATAAATCTCTCCCCCTTTGTCATCAATGGAAAAGGTATATTTCCATTCGGGGTTGCTGCCCCTAACTGACTTGTTTGATCTCCCAACTTGAACTGTCTTCTTTATGGTGCTTCCTCATGTACATATAATACATATAAGATAAGCATTCAAAAGCATTCATTTTGGAGTAGAAATAACTTCGAGTCTCTAGCGAAGATACTCAAATGCTTCCCATAGAAGAGGTTTTGTAAATATGTCTACCACTTGTTCTTTTGTGCCCATATATTCAACTCTGATGTTATTTTCTGTAACCTTTTCCCGTAGAAAGTGATACTTGATTGGAATGTGCTTCGTCTTGGAGTGCATCACTGGGTTCTTTGAGATTCCGATGGCACTTGTATTATCAAAATAGATTGGAATGGGCTCATCATACTCAACCTATATATCTTTCAGAGTTTGTTTCATCCATAGAATTTGTGTACAACATGATTCTACTACAATATACTATGCCTCGACTATAGATAAAGATAATGATGATTTTTTCTTGCTTAGCCATGATACTAAATACTCACCCAAGTAGAACATTGCTCCACTGGTGCTTCGTCAGTCATCAATGCAACCTTCCCAATTTGCATCTGTGTAGGAAATAAGTGATAGATCCTTTCCTTTTGGATACCATAATCCAAACTCTTCTGTTCCTTTGAGATATCTGAAAATCCTCTTCACTGCTAATACATGTGATTCCTTTGGTGCTGCTTGAAATCGTGCCACCTGTCCAATTTTCTGCATTACATATGGTCTATATGTTGTCACATATAGTAGGCTACCAATAATTGACCTGTATTGCCTCTGATATGTAGACTTTGAATCATCATATTTGATCAACTTGCAATTGGTTTGCATGGGAGTGATAACTAGTTTGCAATCTTCCATTCCGAACCTCTTTAGCATTTCTTTGATATACTTGGTTTGATAAATACAAATTCCTTGGTTGATTTGATGTATCTAAATACCCAAAAAGAAGGATATTTCTCCAAGTAATGACATTTCAAATTCATTCTACATGTCCTTTTCAAATTTATGACTTAATCTGTCATCAATACTTCCAAAAATAATACCATCAACATAAAATTCAATTAATAAAATACTGTCTTGAGTTACCTTGATGTATAGGTTGTTGTCTACACTTCCTTTTCTGAACCCTGCCTGTTGTAGATATTTATCCAATCTAGAGTACCATGATCTAGGAGCCTGTTTTAGACCATGCAATGCCTTCTTTAATTTACACACATAATCTACGTTCTTTGACAACTAAAATCCTTCTAGTTGTTCAATGTAGACTTCTTCTTCAAGTTCCCCATTAAGAAAAGATGATTTTGCGTCCATCTAATACACTTTAATATTTTTGAAGCACACATAAGCTAAAATCAATCAGATTACTTCCATTCTAGCAACTAGGGAAAATATCTCTTCAAAGTCAATTCCTTCAACCTGTGCATATCCTTTACATACCAATCTATATTTGTTCCTTGTAACTGTTAAGAACTTGAATAGATCTACAAATATAATCACCACAAATACTGAATACACAATAGATCCACAAAGCAATATAGAAGAAATGACATAATATTATTATCAAACCCTTGA
>JASDQU010305684.1:33174-43942 GCA_032191745.1 Picea mariana | reverse complement strand
AACTACTTCCCTTTTGCTGACTTTGACAAGGTTATCAAAATTCATGTGACCCATTATTCTATGCCATAGCCAAATTTCATCTTCCTTTCCTAGGCAACACTTTTCATTTCAAATTTCACTTAATACATATATGTTGCTCGAAGTTCTCACAACTGTTGCAATCAATTTTCCTGAACCTTATTTTCTTATCTCGCACTTTTGTGAAGCGAAAGTAACTTTATGACCTTGGTCACACATTTGACTCACACTTAGAGTATTATGTTTCATATCTTCTACTAGTAGAATATTTTCTGCCTAGGTATTCTTGTTCCCAATTCTGATTGTGCCTTTTCCAATGATTTTAGTTGAATTATCATTTCTGAAAGAGACTGATCCATCTATTTTCTTTCTTAATGTAAGAAACCTATCTCTATCACCTATCATGTGTTTTGAATATCCACTATCAACATACCAACCAAGTTTCTTCTGATTAGATTGAAGAGAGAGTGTGCATTATTCATTGCTATATTGATTCTACTTTCTTATCCATGTCCTTTTCTGAGGTTCCTATCTGTGACTGTTGTTATGTTGTGGTTCTCTAGGAGGTACTGTCATTCTGCAATCTTTGGACATGTGTCCAAAGTTGTTACATTTGTAGCATTCCACTTCAATGCTCAAAGATTCAAACCAGTTGTAACTTCTTCTCTATGTTTCACTAGGCCTTCTTGGATAACACTTTTGTGTATGACTTTCAAAGTTGTTTATGTTCCTGTTGTTATCTCTGCAATTCACAACTTTATGTCCAAAATTATTGCATGCATAACATAAACCAGAAAAGATAGTTTGATACCTAGGAGTTGAAGATCTTATGAAAGGAGGTACTCTTATGAATCCTTCTTCTTCCTGAGGCCTATATGTTTCTGTCAGTCGTTGATTCTGAAATCTGAATCTTCTCGGTGGAGGAGTGTCCCTGTAGTTTTCTTTGTAGAGCTTCCTATCCCCTTTGATTCTTTCTGCATAGCTTTTTGGATACGTTTCTTGTTCTGTTGTTTTGGAGCTTGATCCCTTTTCTGTCTGATTGTATCCAAGTCCGGACTTGTCATGATAAGGTTTTTGACTTCTGATAATGTCATTCAAAACTTTTGAGTTGTTCTGTATATTTTTATTTTGAAGATCCTTTCTTAATGTGACAATTTATTCTTCCAAATTTCCAATGATCCCGTCTCTTCCTTCTAACTGTTCTTTGAGTTATTCTTCAATTCTTTTATCTTCTTCAATTTGAACCTTCAAATTTGTGATCATTTGTTTTAGTTCCTGAGTGTCTTCTTTCTTGTCTAGTTCTGCTTGCAGTTTCTTATTTTTCTTCTTTTCTCTTCTAATAACTTCTATAGCACACAAAAATTCTTCTCGGTATTCAACTTATGCCTCTTCATATTCTTCTTCGGAGTCTTCTTTATCAGAGTCTTCTACTTCCATGAATATAACTCTTTCTGTCTCACTGTCACTGAATTCATCTTCATATGATGATGAGATGTTGTTGGCACAGAGGAAGAACTAGGGTTCAATGCTACAACAGCGCACCAACAAATCCCTAACTACCGACCCTTTCGGCAACATCTGCGAAGCAGATGAATTCTCACTCGAGGTAGAGGCAGGGGTGGTTTCAAGACTCAGGTGTCTGCAACCTTAGCTGTTACACATATCTGTGATTGTACTACTTAATAAAGAACTTAGCACCATCAGTTTCTTAATATACAATCAATAATCACTTCGTTGATAAAACAGGGCTTCACAGCATTCACACTGATATAACGTACTCAAGCACTTAACATCAATAGATAGGTCAGATCTAGCATATCAAGCACTCAACACATTCATATGGATCAGATCTAACATTCTTATACATCATTAGCACTAAGCATAAGAAGATATATCTAATCATATCAAAGCACTTAGCAAAGAAGACATAAACATATTAAGACAAGCGCAAGGCAAGACAACACAGTGTTTACATGGTTCACCCCCACCCTGGGGCTATATCCACAAAATCTTCTTCTTTGTTGTCTTCAGTCAATCAGTTACAAGCAGAGAGCCATCAAAACCCTACTCTGCACAGGACATAAGATCTGTGCAACTCGCTAGATCCTTCTTCCTTACATTACATCACTCATCTTTTCACAATCTGTTACAACCACTTGCACTTAGCTCTGCAAGTCTCTTACAGTCATGCACAAAGTTCTTATAGACTCTACTTGCACTTAGCATACATTCACATCACATAGATGCGCTATTCGACTTCTCTCCTCTTTCTATCTAGCCTAGACATCTATTTATATATTATAAAATAGGCCTAAACATGGGTAAAACCATGGGCCGACATCCCATTCCCATTACATATTCCCAAAAACCCAAAAAGGATCCAAAAGTGGGTCGATATCCCGTGATCTCTGCTTCATCTTGTGCTCCTCCTTTGACAGGCTGTTGAAGTCCCAAAATAGGTCAATATGACCAAGAATCTCCCAAAACTTGGTCAAGGGCCAATAGGCCCCCAACACTCACCTGTGACTCATCCCGAGTCACTCGGATCTGACTAGTTCTGCCTCGAACTCCTCGATCTTGGCTTGATCTGCTTCGACCTACTGTTGTGCGAGGGCCTCTTTCTCAGTGAAATCCTAGATCACTGCATCATTCACGATCCCTTCTAGGAGCTGTTATGTTATGATGACAACCTGTTCTAGCTCTGCTCCTTGGCTTTCAACCTCTGTGAATAATTGGCACGCCTTATCTTGCATTGGTTGAAGTCGTTGAGTAACTTCCATCACTTTTCTTTGAATCGTATGGATCTTCTTCTGAGCGATGCATTTCTCCTGAGACCACTTCATTCTTTCCACGCCCGACAAGGCCTTCAGCTATGCCTGTAGTGTGTATGTGTGCTTCTTTGCTTCCTTGAGTTGTGACTCTAATGCCTGTAACTCTGGATTATCGGTGAGGTTCTCATATGTTTGGGCACTACGGTTACTCAACTGCTTGCACTCCAAGGCAAGATATTTTAGTTTGTCAAGTGCACTGCGGGCAGTTGCTTCCCTTTGGTCTCTTACATCTTGAGGGGTCTTGGGCATAGTGCGAAGCTCCAAGTTTGTTATGCGCTATTGGATTACTTCTTCAAGTTGTGCCACCTGCTGTGGAACTTTCTCTTCGGTCTTTACTTCTATGATTGTCACAGAGCGAAGTGCTCTGTGAACCATTTCCTTTACTTCAAGTTTCTCTACAAGCAAATATTCCTTGCTTCACTACAATTGTGATTTTTCGTCATCCCACTTCGCTTGCAGAGAAATATTTTTTCATTTTGCAGTACTACTTTGTTCTTCAAGGTCTCCCTATACTTGTGCCAAATACTGGGTAGCTTGCGTTGTTTCTTCCTAAGCTCGTCAAAGGCGAGCTTCGACTGTATTAGCGATGTGGTGGAGTTGAGCTGGCTCATATCCCATTTCTGATGTTCCTACTGATAGAGGTGCAGTGGAGACTGGGCGACTGGATTGTAGTGCCTGTTGCACTCCTTGGAGCTTGTCCTTAATCTGATGGAACACCTCCTCTTTCTTATCTTCTTTCTTCTCTACTATCTCCAACAAAGCATCATTCAGAGATGCTATGATGAAATCGAGGTCATCGGAGGTGAGGATGGTCTTCATTTTGGTCATAGATGCTTTCGATTTCTTCCTAGAAGAAGGTTTCGGGAGGGAAACCTTCCTTTTCTTTGAGGGGTCCTCCTCGTCTCTAGGCGGTGTAACCTCACCTTTCTTTTGTTCAACTTTTGCGCCATCTGTCTCTCTGCCATCTCTTCCTTGCTATGCTAAAATGGAATCAGTCTTCATGGATGCACTGTCTAAATCATGGACCTCTTCAGTCTTCTTTATCTTTCTAGGTCTAGGTGTATCACGCACTACTTTCGGACTGTCAATGTCGGACATCTCCACAGGGTCGATTAGAATGAGGAGGTCCATTGACCATTATTTGGTGATTTCTTCTAAGTCCTCCTCTGTCATATTATAGTAAGATTGAAGTTTCTTCTTGTTCTCGTCAGCGTGTGCTGTAATATAAATGAAATGGTGGTTCACGCTGAATTTCATTAAAGGCTGAAACTTGTGAAGAGTATTAGGCGTGATGCAAGGCTCGGACTGCATAACTAACTTTAGTTGATTTTAATATGTGTGGAATGTGACATTTGAATGACATTGCTTGTTCATGTCACTAGAATACCATAGTGTACTGAAATTCGCGGCTAGATATTCAAAGGGATCGATGTCCATGAAGGTTGCACCTTCCGACATCTCCCATATGATGAAATAAATCAGTATTAGAAGCCAGCTGAAGTGGAATTCATATCCTTGATCTTGCGCTTCCCTGCAGTCCAGTTCTGACTGGTTCATGAGGTACTTCACCCAATTCATTTGTAGGCCCTCCGTGCACTTCCCTTCGAGGTTGAATACAAATCCAGTAACTTGGGTGGGTCAGTTCTTGCGGACCAATTTTCTCGCGATCAATTGAAAGGATAGGTGCACTGCACTACTTTGGACAGAAGCTACCTTGTATCCTTGAGTGCCTTTCTCGACATTGTCGTAGGTGTCTTTTCTCCATTGAGCTAAAGCACAATCCATGGGTTTTTCAGGATAAAAATCCTGTGGGTCAGGGCCTTGCATACTCATCCCTATGATCTGATTAATTAATGTCAGATCCACTGTGATATGATAGTTTACCCACAAGTATCCTCGATGGTAACAGGACAGCAGAATCTTGTTGCATGCATTCACTTCTTGGTGTCTTTCGAAGTGAGAAATCTTCACGACGTTGAGTAGTGTGGACTATGTGAGGTTATGGGTCCATGACTAAGGAATTATATTTGAATTATTTTCTTTTGTCTTGGTTAGGTACTTATCTGGGGTGAGCATGTTTTAGACCTTCCTGTCGCCGAGGTTGAAGTCGCTAAACTTCAACACTACTATCTTTTATTGATCTGTGTGAATTGCACGTATCCCCTTCGGGAGGTACGCAGTGACCAATTCATATTCAAAGTCTCTCAGCACACTATCTCGATTTATTGTACCACTTAGAGGTGGTAGATAGGAGGGTAAAATGCTCAGAATCAACTTAGAATTCGCAAGATCATCTATGTGTTTAGTTCACTTTTTTTCTGCGGGCCGCTATGGCCCGAATCAAGCAGTGGATGGAGAGGCCGAAAATCCTCTCATTGATGATTCGTGTATACCGGTAGACAATCCTCTCTTCGACATTACTCTTTCATTCATCAAGTCGAGGAGTACTTATGTTACTGATTCTTCAACTGCAGTGAGATCGTTGGACATACGCGCTCGGGATTAATAATATCGGGTTCAAAATTAACTCAAATACTGCACTAGAATAAACAACAAGAGGGAAACGATCATTGTATACAATTCACTTGGTCTGCGGGCTCAAATTGTTGGTTTAGCAAAAGTGTTCTCCATACATGGCGCGATGGGATAAATAGGTAACTCGACAACGATTTGCTTGTAACGAATATGAAGCCTCATTAACTCTTGTTTTGTCTGTTATGGAGTGGTCCAAAAGTCTGGTGTCAAGATATAAATGTTTTTTGACCCATTCGGAGTGACAGTCGAATGAATATACTAGTCCCAACGGCTATATTTCCTCACCATGGTGAAGTGCCATATGTTGTTGTTCTGATATCCCGACGAAGCTCCCATTCTGCAAATTTTCTTTCTGCGAAGTTCCCTCTAGAACCTTCTGTAAATTTTCAAACTTAGCTCTCTTCTTACTTATCTTTCTATCCTTCCTCCCAGTGAGCTTCGTCTCGATAGTTCATTTTCCATTCTGATTCTTATCTTCTGTGGTCTTAGTCACTTTGCGTTGTTGAGATTCTTCCCTAGGGTTCCGGGATAATATTTCTTCTTTATCTGAGATAGGAACTTCAGTATCATGTGAGTCTTCTAATGTTCTTGTAGCTTTGACATCTGGGTTTCTAGTGTTAAATAGCTTCGATATGTTCTCGTGTTCTTCAATCAAGCATGCAATCCTCTTAGTCATGAAATCTTTTAATTCTTGTTTCTTCTGCTCTAAAACTTCTTCTTCTTTTTTCCATCTGGCTTGATCTATTTCAATCCAAGTTTTTCCTATTAACATGGTAAATGGGGCACGATCCTCAATAAATTGAATAATCTCAAAATCTTCTTATGTCTAAGTTCCATTGGCATTCATAGATATCTGAGTGATCTTTCCACATAGGTTTACTGGTTTTCCTCTGAATAACCCTATTCCTTGTAATGAAGGAATCATAGAAGTCCTTCCTATAGATTCCCAAGTTCGCTTTGTCATGATATTCACCTGTGTTTCCTCATCTAGAACACAGTCAATGTCAAAGTCTCCTATTCTTTCTTCAAGGCATTCCTTGTCTTTAAAGATCTCTGATAATCTAACATGTCGGTGGTCATTAAAGGTTTCTTTCATCTGTAACAATGCCTTCTCTGATTCTTTCTAGGGCTCTGTTATAGCCTCAGTTTTTGGATCTGGCTTAGGGTTTTCTTGTCTTATATTCATACTTTCAATCTTAGCAATCATTCTAGGGAAATCCAACACTTCATGGTTCATAGATTTTCAACAAAGACAACCAGGTCTTCTCCCAGGGCATGCCTTAGCAATATGTCCTGATTTTTTGCAGTTGTAACAGAGGGTTAATCCTCTCTTTCTTTTAAATGATCCCCAACTTCTCCTGTACTACGCACTAGGATCATAGGAGCTAACCTACAATACATTTTTTTTGGGATCTTGCATCCATTCATTAGTCCAAACATTATTTCTATGCATAGGTATAACATATCTTTCACTATTCTTATCAAATCTTCTTTCATCTATTAATGCCCTAGTTTTCAAACTAGGACAGACTCTATTAAACATACCTAGATCCATACCCTAGAAAAAAAAAATTCCACTTATCTTACTTCTACAGAGCACAAAGCTTCCAGATCTAAAACTTTTCACTATTCTTACCTTTATCAAAGTACAGGGCTTGCAAATCTTACCTCTTTTTAATCAAGAATTCCCACTTTTACCTTTCTTAGGGCATAAAGCTTCTGGATCTTACCTCTTTTCTTTAGATCAGACTTCTTTCTTTAGCACAAAGATTTATAAATCAAGTAGGACACTATGCACTAGGGAATAGATCTACGCAAAAAGATTTCACAATCCTAGGTCAAATATTTGCACAAGCTTCTTCTTTCTCAGTTCCCAACAATCACAGTTTCATGTCCCGACAACAGAACCATTTGTTTGCACAGGGGCATACCCAGGGTTCAACGCTACAACAGTGCACCAACAAAGCCCTAACTACCGACCCTTTCAAAAACAACTATGAAGCAAATGAAGTCTCACCCAAGGTAGAGGCATGGGTGGTTGAAAGACTCAAGTGTCTGCAACCTTAGCTGGGACACATATCTGTGATTGTACTACTTAATAAATCACTTAGCACCGTTAGTTCCTTAATATACAATCAATAATCACTTCGCTGATAAAATAGGGCTTCGCAACATTCACACTGATATAACATTCTCAAGCACTTAGCATGAATAGATAGGTCATATCTAGTAGATCAATCACTCAACACATTCATATGGATCAGTTCTAACATTCTTATACGTCATTAGCATTAAGCATAAGCAGATCTATCTAATCATCTCAAAGCACTTAGAAAAGAAGACATAAACATATTAAGACAAGCACAAAGCAAGACAACACAATGTTTACGTGGTTCAACCCCACCCTGGGGCTACGCCCACCAAATCTTCTTCTTTATTGTCTTCAGTCAATTGGTTACAAGCACAGAGCCATCAAAACCCTACTCTGCACAGGATAGAAGATCTACATAGCTCGCTAGGTCCTTCTTCCTTGTGTTACAACACTCAGCCTTTCACAATCTGTTACAACCACTTGCACTTAGCTCTGCAAGTCTCTTACAGTCATGCATAAAGCGCTTACAGACTCTAATTTCACTTAGCATACATTCACATCACATAGATGCACTATTCGAATTCTCTCCTCTTTATATCTAGTCTAGGAATCTATTTATATATTACAAAATAGGCCTAAACATGGGTAAAACCATGGGACAACATCCCATTCCTATTACATATTCCACAAAACCCAAAAAGGATCCAAAAGTGGGTCGAGATCCCATGATCTTAGCTTTGTCTTGCGTTCCTCCTTAGACAGGCTATCGAAGTCCCAAAATAGATCAATATGACCAAGAATCTCCCAAAACTTGGTCAAGGGCCAACATATGTCTTCTTTGGTGCATAATATTTTCTTGAAAACTTTCTTTGTGGTTATTTTTCCTTTATATGTTTTTTTTCCATTTGAGTAACCTTCATCATTTCTCTTTTTCTTATGAGGACATTTGTTAGCAAAATGACCAATAACATCACAATTAAAACAAATCAAAGAAATCTTAACTCTATACTTGTTGTTGGTTCCCTTGTTCAATCTTCTGACAAAGTTGGCCACTTCTTCATCATCTTCCGAGACATCACTGTTGTTGCTATGTTATTTTTCTTTTTTCTTTCCCTTTTGCTTTGACATTTTGGATGCTTTGAAGGCTGCTTCTTTTGTATATGGATTTTCTTGTTCAGTTCTCATTTCATATGCTGTGAAGATTCCATGTAGTTCATCCATGCTTATTGAGTTTAGATCTACTCTTTATTCTAGTGTTGATATATTAGGGTCAAATCTCATAGGAAGAGATATTAGTACCTTTTGAACAATTACAGATTCTTTGATTTCTTCTCCCAATCCCAAGATTGCATTTACTATTTCATTGACTCGTAAAAAGTAAGTTGCAATGTTCTCATCTTCCTTCATCTTTAGTTGTTTCAACTGACCTTTGTAAGTTTGAAGCTTTGTTGCTTTGACTTTTGAATCTCCTTCATAAATATTTCAAAGTTTGTCCCAAATATCTTTATTAGATTTGCAATGTGCAACTTTGGTGAATATCGATTCTCCAAGACCATTCAGAAGTGCATTTGTGGCTTTGGAATTATTCTGACCGAGTTTCATAGCTTTGTCATTTGTCGGTGGAATTGTTGGTGTTGTGTATCCATCTACAATTGATTGACAAATTTCAAATCCATGTGCCTCTATATATGTCTTCATCCTTGTGCTCCAAAAGGCATACTTATGTCCGTCAAACGGTGGTATTCCATTTTTATACATGTTTTTGCTCTCCATGATCTACCTTTCAGTGGTTAAACTCATTTCTGAAGGGACCTACTCTGATACCAATTGTTGGATTACTGAGAGGGGGGTGAATCAGTAATAGATAAATTTAATTCTTTTTAACCATATAATGCAAGTTTTATATCAAAGTAGCATTATCATCCAATATTTGCAGAGTAAATAAACAATGAACAAATGATCAATCATACACAGTACACAGTACACCAGTGTTTTTACGTGGAAACCCAAAGAGGGAGAAAAAAATGGAATGGTTTTTCTTATATGTCTTGAAGAATTAAATTCATTGGAAGCACCAAATTCCTTTGTTTTCCAGTTGCAACTGGAAGGAGGCTCCAACCCCCTAGCTTCTCAAGCTACAACCTGAGGGAAGCTCCAACTCCCCAATTCTTCGGATACAACTAGAAGGAGGCTACAACCTCCTATGTTCTCCGGCTATAGCTAGAAGGTGGATACAACCACCTATACTTTCCCCGTCCAATCGCCCTGGCGTATAAGTAGAATGATGGAACCATTGTCACACTGTGAGATATACTGCTGTAAACCTATACCAATAAACTGAACCATGTATCAACCATGCATCAACCTGTACCTCAACCTATAATAAAATTGTATCATAAACAAGTGCATCAACCATTCACCAACCTGTACCTCAACCTGCAAAACTTCCTTAACTTTAACAACAAAACTCTAGCATTTTCATCAAACTTTACTTTAGTCTCACATGACTAGTTTTCGATTAGTTAACAACCCTAACTTAAATAATCATAACTATGTACCTGTAATGAATAAAGATATAAAAATAGTACACATTGTTATTCAGTGTGCTTTATGCAATTCCTCTAGGTGTCACTACTTGGAACCTCTCAGAAAATGAGTTATAGAAAAAATGATATACCTTGTTGAATTCTGGCTTATTCTAGAGAGCAAACTTGTAGAGTGTGCCCCTCACATAATGTTTGTTGTATGGATCTAAAAAATTTACACAGAATACTACAGACTGTACTATAACCAACACATTTGGTCTTACTAAATTTGGATCTGTTATGAAGAATTTATAATGTTTTTACCCGAAACACCTGTTTTAGACTAGTTTCAGGACTAGACACAAACCCTATTTTCCACGGATTTTAACTCCAAAAATACAACGACCCACAAGCTGAAATTTGTACCAAAACTACTTGGATATATTTTCTCAATGGCATTCCAATTTCACGGTCTGAATCATTCTAGAAAAAAAGTTATTACGAAAATGGTGAGATGACCTGTAAATAACATACCTTAGAAAGTATCATCAAAATAATTTATCCTCCCTTGAATTTTGACCTTCTTTACTTCACCTTCCCTCTAAAATTCAGATTAGATATGCTTTGGTTACCTCAGTCACCTATAGATATTCAATATTCTCAAGTGTGATTCAAATGAGAGAGCCTTGCCTCTTATTTATTCTCTCCAAGTAGCTTCTTTAGAAGCATCTTCTAGGCCACTTTGTCCACATAGCCACTTTGTCCAC
>JASDQU010305684.1:16996-30439 GCA_032191745.1 Picea mariana | reverse complement strand
GTTACAACACTCAGCCTTTCACAATCTGTTACAACCACTTGCACTTAGCTCTGCAAGTCTCTTACAGTCATGCATAAAGCGCTTACAGACTCTAATTTCACTTAGCATACATTCACATCACATAGATGCACTATTTGAATTCTCTCCTCTTTCTATCTAGCCTAGGCATCTATTTATATATTACAAAATAGGCCTAAACATGGGTAAAACCATGGGACAACATCCCATTCCTGTTACATATTCCCAAAAACCAAAAAAGGATCCAAAAGTGGGTCGAGATCCTGTGATCTCCGCTTCGTCTTGCGTTCCTCCTTAGATAGGCTATCGGAGTCCCAAAATAGGTCAATATGACCAAGAGTCTCCCAAAACTTGGTCAAGGGCCAACATATGTCTTCTTTGGTGCATAATATTTTCTTGAAAACTTTCTTTGTGGTTCTTTTTCCTTTATATGTTTTTTTTTCCATTTGAGTAACCTTCATCATTTCTCTTTTTCTTATGAGGACATTTGTTAGCAAAATGACCAATACCATCACAATTAAAACAAATCAAAGGAATCTTAACTCTATACTTGTCGTTGGTTCCCTTGTTCAATCTTCTGACAAAGTTGGCCACTTCTTCATCATCTTCCGAGACATCACTGCTGCTGCTATGTTCTTTTTCTTTTTTCTTTCCCTTTTGCTTTGAAATTTTGGATGCTTTGAAGGCTGCTTCTTTTGTATATGGATTTTCCTGTTCAGTTCTCATTTCATATGCTGTGAAGATTCCATGTAGTTCGTCCATGCTTATTGAGTTTAGATCTGCTCTTTCTTCTAGTGTTGATATATTAGGGTCAAATCTCATAGGAAGAGATCTTAGTACCTTTTGAAAAATTACAAATTCTTTGATTTCTTCTCCCAATCCCAAGATTGCATTTACTATTTCATTGACTCGTAAAAAGTAAGTTGCAATGTTCTCATCTTCCTTCATCTTTAGTTGTTTGAACTGACCTCTATAAGTTTGAAGCTTTGTTGCTTTGACTTTTGAATCTCCTTCATAAATATTTCAAAGTTTGTCCCAAATATCTTTATCAGATTTGCAATGTGCAACTTTGGTGAATATCGATTCTCCAAGACCATTTAGAAGTGCATTTGTGGCTTTGGAATTATTCTGACCGAGTTTCATAGCTTTGTCATTTGTCGGTTGAATTGTTGGTGTTGTGTATCCATCTACAATTGATTGCTAAATTTCAAATCCATGTGCCTCTATATATGTCTTCATCCTTGTGCTCCAAAAGGCATACTTATGTCCATCAAATGGTGGTATTCCATTTTTATACATGTTTTTTCTCTCCATGATCTACCTTTCAGTGGTTAAACTCATTTTTGAAGGGACCTGCTCTGATACCAATTGTTGGATTACTGAGAGGGGGGGTGATTCAGTAATAGATAAATTTAATTCTTTTTAACCATATAATGCAAGTTTTATATCAAAGTAGCATTATCATCCAATATTTGCAGAGTAAATAAACAATGAACAAATGATCAATCATACATAGTACACAGTACACCAGTGTTTTTACGTGGAAACCCAAAGAGGGAGAAAAAAATGGAATGATTTTTCTTATATGTCTTGAAGAATTAAATTCATTGGAAGCACCAACTTCCTTTGTTTTCCAGTTGCAACTGGAAGGAGGCTCCAACCCCCTAGCTTCTCAAGCTACAACCTGAGGGAAGCTCCAACTCCCCAATTATTCGGATACAACTAGAAGGAGGCTACAGCCTCCTATGTTCTCCAGCTACAACTAGAAGGTGGATACAACCACCTATACTTTTTTCGTCCAACCACCCTGGCGTATAAGTAGAATGATGGAACCATTATCACACTATGAGATATACTATTGTAAACATATACCAATAAACTGAACCATGTATCAACCATGCATCAACCTGTACCTCAACCTGTAATAAAACTGTATCATAAACAAGTGCATCAACCATTCACCAACCTGTACCTCAACCTGCAAACCTTCCTTAACTTTAACAACAAAACTCTAGAATTTTCATCAAACTTTACTTTAGTCTCACATGACTAGTTTTGGATTAGTTAACAACCCTAACTTAAAATAATCATAACTATGTACCTGTAATGAATAAAGATCTGAAAATAGTACACAATGTTATTCAGTGTGCTTTATGCAATTCCTCTAGGTGTCACTACATTACTTGGAACCTGTCAGAAAATGAGTTATAGAAAAAATGATATACCTTGTTGAATTCTGGCTTATTCTAGAGAGAAAACTTGTAGAGTGTGCCCCACACAGAATGTTTGTTGTATGGATCTAAAAAATTTACACAGAATACTACAGACTGTACTATAACCAACACATTTGGTCTTACTAAATTTGGATCTGTTATGAAGAATTTATGACGTTTTTACCCGAAACACCTGTTTTAGACTAGTTTCAGGACTAGCCACAAACCCTATTTTCCACAGATTTTAACTCCAAAAATACAACGACCCACAAGCTGAAATTTGTACCACAACTACTTGGATATGTTTTCTCAATGGAATCCCAATTTCATGGTCTGAATCATTCTAGAAAAAAATTTATTGCGAAAATGGTGAGATGACCTGTAAATAACATACCTTAGAAAGCATCATCAAAATAATTTATCCTCCCTTGAATTTTGGCCTTCTTTACTTCACCTTCCCTCTAAAATTTGGATTAGATATCCTTTGGTTACCTCAGTCACCTATAGATATTCAATATTCTCAAGTGTGATTCAAATGAGAGAGCCTTGCCTCTTATTTATACTCTCCAAGTAGCTTCTTTAGAAGCATCTTCTAGGCCACTTTGTCCACATAGCCACTTTGTCCACATAGTCACCTATGTCCAACTTTGCCCAATTTGCCACTTGTCCATGTATCCAATAGCCACTTGACCACTTAACCCATTTTTCTCATTTTAGGGGTATCCTTCTTATAACCATTTTCTATAATTAGAAATTTCTCCATTTACTTTATTATTTAAATAATCATCCTTGACTTTGTCACTTCACTTTATTATTTACATAATCCTCTTTGATTTTGTCACTTCACTTTATTATTTAAATAATCCTCTTTGACTTTTTCACTTCACTTTATTATTTAAATAATCCTCTTTGACTTTGTCACTTCGCTTCATTATTTAAATAATTTCTTCTTTGCAAGCACTTTGACTTCTTTGACCTTTTGGGGTTTCAAGCCAATCATATGAGGGTCCTTCAACTTTGTAAGGCCATAACTCTCAAACCATGAGGAGTTATGTGATGTTCCACATACCACTGGAAATGGAATGACATGTACTATCCATATAGAATAGTCTTACCTAAAAATATATCAAAACACATGCCATTATACATCAAACAAACTTGGGTCCATTACCCAAACCTTTGTGCTACCGAAATTTGCTACCAGACTTTCTTCAAGGGTTGACATCAATGAAAACCAACCCAATTAATCAACAAGAATTTTATTTTTCGTGATATTAGTCTACTTGGTTTAAAAAAGGTGTAAAATTACACCAAATAGACATCTTTTCAAATCCAATTTACGAGTGTGAAAGAGACAAGTTCACTCGACAATATTTTCACTTTTTGAGAGAGACAACAAAGAACTTAAACTAGACTCGTTGGTAGTTTTATAAGCGGGATGTCATGGGGGGCACCAGTGATCCCGTGTAAGACTTTTTTGAAAGTTCAACAACTTACGAACAACTAACACAAGCTTGGGAAAACCCATAGCTTTCCAGGTGGAGGGGGATAAAATGCTCGTGGAGGTTATGTTCTCAATGATATATTGGAGAATGCCTCTTATTTGAAAGGGAATAGAAGAAGGAATTTGATACCCCACAAGAACATCCCATTCAAAGGGAACCTCCCTAAGACTTGGAGGGAGAGTACTCGGGGAGACTAAAACTCTCTCTTGTTCAGAAGGTAAATGACTAGAAATGTTAATGACATGGTCAAAATATGCCTCACTCCTCAAAAAAGGAGTGGTGTTGGGTAACTATTGCATTGGCATGGTTGTTGTGTCAATCAAAGAAGAAATAGAATGTTGGGAAACCAAAGACGACTCTGAACCCGAAGGGTTATCAGACAAGGACTGCACTTCTTCTACTGCAACAGTAGTAGGATACAAGCGTGTTAAATGGCCTCCTTTGCAAAGCCTATAAATGAACCTTGGCTTATGTCCTATACGTTGAGGATTCTCAATTGTATGAATGCCCCCATCATCACTCACAATGTTTGGTGACATGTGTTGACGATTAAAATCACAACGGAGTTTTTCTCGCAAAGTGTTACTAAAGCCTATTATTATTAAAGCTAAATAATACTAGTAGTTGGGACCCCTTGTAGATTGGAGATCAGATCTGGTGCTTATTTGATGTTGTGCTATTGCTCGACACTTCTTACATGGTGATATAATCTTGTTTTATTGGCGATGGATAAGGCATGTTCTATGGTTTTTCTGCTGCTCTAGGTTCAAGTTTTATTTCACAACGACCTATGTTATCCTTGTTATCACTGCTATCTGTTATTGAATCTATTAGTAAGATACTTACACAATAAACATGTTAGAAATGACATATATGAGCAATGGGAAAGAAATGAAAAGCAATGTTACAAAAGCAAAGGGAAAAATTTAAATTATGCTATATGCTACTCTACATGCATTGAAGTTTAATGGTCATAACTTGGCATAACAACATGATAATGGTTATGCAATTAGATTGAGTTATATGGTTAATATACATATGGATGTTTTGGAAGGATAGGATGTGGGTGGTGCATTTGACAAGATGATAGATTAAGTCATATGTAATGGTGATTATGTTATGGCATAAATTTTTGGATGGGCTGCGGTATTGGTTTTAATGGGTGATGATTTCAATACATGGTCTGATTAATGGTGTTAATGAAAATCTTGTTGGCATGTACTAAGGAGTTAATTAACTATGGGTGAAGGCGATGTGCATTTACTACACGTCACCCTTGCTCCTTCCATTGGCTGCCACCTAATCGGGCTATTGTTCAACCTTGTTTTTGTGGTTATGCTCCGATTTCTTAGCAGAGAGGAACCGCTCGACCAACTCACGTTTTAAGGTGTTTGATTATAGGTATGTATTTTTTTGTCCATTCATGAGTCTGCTCTAGTTATGAAATGGAGATTGGCTCAGATGTATTGGTTTGTTCTTTCTTTAAGTATTGCAACTGTGTAAAATTGTGTTTTTGGAATGAAGCTTTGATGTTTTTCTCTGCAATAATGTTGAATTCATAGTGTTATTGGTCATCCTGGGTATTAGCAGCCATAAGGGCTCTCTGTTATCCTTGTTGGTTTAGTTGGAGGGTCTTTGATTGGTCTTGGGTGGCTGGTTGTCTTCATGCATTCGTATCACTGTATCCAGTCTTTGGATTTTATGGGGTTTAATGGTTGGAAGTGCTTGTGTCACCACGCATTGTCCACATGGAAATTGGCTTGTTTTCACCACTAAAGGTCGCGTAGTGGGTTATTTTTTTCTTTCTCGGCCCTGTATTCACCTCGGCGTTGTGGTTGTTTGATTCGAGAGCCAGGAGGATTATACTCTGTGTGTTAAGTATCATTACCAGGCCAAATTAGAGCCTCACTCCTCAGTTATAGCCTCTCCTATCATAGGTTTTTGTCACCCTGTCCATAGAATAAGTTGTGGTGTTCTTTGTGTATACACCGTTGGTCTCGGAGGTTTTCACCATAGAGAAGATTTGGTCCTAGTCTCTCTATGTTGGCCACAGAGCAAACCCTTAAGTCTATAGGTCTAAGGGTTGATAGAGAAGACCAGTGTGGCATGTCGAGTTTACTATTGGTTATTGTTAGATGGTTGTGTATTGTTGAAAAAAATTGATTACACACTCGCCTAGTTGGTCATGTGACAGTCGTGTTGGTTTTGGTATCTAGTCACTGCTTGTGTTATTACAATGAATAAACCCTGCATTGTTAATTAGGCAGTTCAAAATACGCAGTCTCTCTCCTTGTGTTTGATAACCCAGTATTGTTTTAGTTGATAACAGCCTCGATTCATGTCGATGCATGGGTATGTGTGGTTGCCACATCATGTTAGGTCAGTTGTTGATTGTTACGACAGTCCAAGTATAGGCTCAACATTGAATTGGTTTATTGAAGATTGGGGTTGATACACAATCATTGTCTTTTGCATTGAAGATTATTGGGATGTTAAACTTGGCATTGGTTACAATTGTTTAATGTTGTACACGCGTAATGCATTTGTATGTGTGGTGTTCCTACACCACACATAAATGGTCACTGTAACTATGAGGTGTTTTTGGGCCAAATGGTTATGGCAACCAGGATGACTATGGAAATTCAATCTACTATTTGCGTTATGGTTATTTTATTGCGTCATCAAGGATGAGCCTGAGTTTTACATAGTACGTTTTTTATTGCAGTTGGATTAATTTGAGAAATATTGTACTAAATTGATAGCTCGACACGATTGGTTGAGTAAATGATATTGTGGCTATGTGTTTAGAATTGTCAAATGGGAATGTTGCATTGTGGTTTTTGAGGTATGGCTGCCCACTGTGTATGATAGGGATAATTTTGGGTTGTGCACTCAAAGATATTCATAGAGTTTTAAGCATGACTTTGTTTCAATTCGATTATTTATATTATGAAGTCATGCATGTTGTTTCTACCTGGTTGTGTTGGAATCGTAGATGTTGTTTGTCTGTTTAACTAACGAGTCAGGGTTTTTGCAATTTAAATCTGGATTTTTGGGTTGGCTTCCCACTATGTATGTTTAATGAATATCATGCATTTTAAATGACAGGCCCAATTTTAGTAGCAGTATAACTTCATTGCAATTTTGAAAAACAACTTTTGAGTGTATTTGATGATTGAAGCAATGTGTGGGCAGTGGTTTATTTTGATGATTAACAAAGCGGAAATGGTTACTATTATACATTTGAGAATTGTTATAACTAAAAGGAACAAAACTCCCTTACAGATTGTTGTGGAATGCATACTTTCTTGTTGATGGCACCGTGTTAGATATTTGACTATGAACAATGAACTAGTTAATAAACAGTAATTGTTATTGGGTCACAATGATCATTTGGTTGGTGCATCTCCTTTTGACATAATGATTATATGGATTACTTGATTAAATTTATGAACAGTACCCACTCTCTTTCCCCCGCCATTATTTCACTTTTCGCTAGTTACAACCCCATCGCCTTCCCACATTCGTTTTTCACTCCCTGTTCTAAAATTGATTACAGTCAAGAAAAAATATGTGTTGAAGCAGTTGGCAGTAGTAGTGTCTTCGTTGAACTACAATGATGTTTTCTTTGGTTTGCAATTGATTTTTGTTGTCTTTGAGTAGTAACCATATTTTTTCCCCCTTCATGATATCATGTTTCACTCAATACAAACCCCTCACATATCTCAGGACCCTTTATTCACCCCCTGCTCATTGATAAACAGTAAAACAATTTGTATGGATTGGATTGCATGATTCTGATACATTATTGAGCCAAATCTGTTTCATATTTTTAAGAGTTGTCATGTATGGTTATTTAAAAGACTATTTTCTAATCAATCATGCATGAAAGAATGAGTTTTTTCAGCCAAGGTATCCATGGCCAAGAAAATAGAGGGAGAGGTAATTGGAACAGAGTCCCAAGAAGGCTAAGGTTCTCCATACATTTTGATGTTGACTCACAAGATCTTGGCCAGTTGTTTTAGGTCGAATTTTTCAATTGGATTGGGAAAGGAGTGGTCCAACCCAAGCCTGAAAGGCCTCCTTTCCAAGTCTCGGAAGCCCTGGTATCCCTTTGCATCCTCACGTCTCATTACAACCTAAGGTTCTTGAAAATGATGGATGGAAAGAGATTTTCCACCCAACAGTCTCCCAACATTGTGGCTAGCCTAATTTATCCCTACCCGCTCCTCCACCCACTAACCCCATTGTCCAAGATGCCCCCCACTCACCAGTGCAGTCCTTGTTACGCCAGTTTGACCCTTACCTTCAAGCTGGGCTGGAAGCTTTGGATTGTCAGTGAAGTATTGGCAAGGTTGGCAAGACCGAACGTGTTGATAAGCATCTGAAAAAAGTTTCATCCAATAATAACCAGCCCTCAAAATCTTGTGGGCAGTAGTATGTGCAGCAAAATGTCCACCCCAGTACCCAGAATGTAATTCCTCCAAGATTTTCTTTGCCTCATCCTTGTTCATGCATCGAAGTATAATGCCATCGGGGTTCTTCCAGCCAAGTCCATCTTCAGTCAGGCAGTACTTCATAGCCTTCAACCTCAAATCTCTCCTCTTGTAATCTACCAGGTGATCAAGACAAGACAAGTTCTTCAGATAATAAACTATGTCAGAATACCACTCATCATGTTCTAGTTCACTGACTATCACATTCACCTGCTCATTTTCACCCATGTGTATGGCTTCCTGATTGCTTTCAGTCAGCATCTGGGCCAAACCTTGTCCCTTTATTATCTTGGTGGGTTTTATCTCTAAGTCATACTCTTGGATTTTTGAAACCCACTTTCCTCGGGTGCCCATACAGTCTTGTTGCGAAAAAACATCCTTCACGGCCGGATACAGGACATAAGCCTTGATTTTATTATAGCCAACATAATTTCTGAAGTGCTTGAGGGACTTAACCAAAGCATAAGCATGCTTTTCTGCGATGGTGTAGTTCAATTCTGAATCTCTCAGGACTTTTCTCATAAAGGCCACGGAATGTTCAAAGTTGTCAGCATCTTTTCGCATCAATACACCTGCAATAGTGTCCTGGGATGCGAATGAGAAAATTATAAAATCTCGTGAAAAATCAGGACTAATCAAAACCGAGGCTTGAGAGATGGCGTTTTTTATATCTTAAAAAGATCTATCAGTCTCATTTCCCCACCTGAAAGCAACATCCTTTTTTAGTAGAGAACTTAATGTTTTTATCCTTTCAGCAAAGCTAGGCACGAATCTGCGGATGAAGTTGATTTTTTCAAGAAAAGATTGCAGGGCTTTCTTGTTGGCTGGAGGACGGACATCTTTTATGGATTGGACTCTTTCAGGATCAATGGAGACTCCTCCTGGTGAGGCCACGTGTCCTAATAGTTTTCCTTCGTCAATCCCAAAAACAGACTTCTTTGGATTTAGTGAGATGCCATACTTCCTACATCGTTCAAAAACAATCCTGAGGTGGGAGAGATGGTCTTTCCTTTCTTTGGACATGACTGTGAGGTCATCTTGGTAAATTTCTATGATTTTTTGTATGAGGTCTCTAAATGCAAAGTCCATTTCTCTTTGAAAGGTGGCAGCTGCATTCATAAGACCGAATGGCATTCTCAAGTACATAAAAGTTCCCCAGGGCGTAGTAAATGCAGTCTTGAGTTGATCCTCTCTTTTGAGTAAAACTTGGTTGTATCCTGAGAATCCATCTAGCATCGACATCATTCCTGCTCCTGTGACTCGTTGAAGAAGATGTTCCATGTTTGGGAGAGGATAATTATCCTTTAACGACATCTGGTTGAGGTTGCGAAAATCAACACATAGGCGGATGCCACCATTTTTCTTTCGAACAACCACCAGATTTGACATCCAAGAAGAATACCTGATCGGGGCTATGATACCGGCATCAACCATCTTTTGGAGTTCCTTTTGTATCTGCCCATCCAACTTCGGATTGATGTGTCTTAACTTCTATCAAAAAGTCTTGGCTCATTCTACCAAGGGTATAGCATGCTGGATAACGTCTCCTCTATAGGCCTTTAATTCATCATAGTTCCAAACAAAAGTATCTCGGAATTCCCTAATGAGCTCCAGTATTTCCTTCCTCTCTTTCTCGGTAGTTCCCTTTCCTATCTTGACCATTCTCGGGTCTATTTCAATACCAATGTTGAATTCCAAGGCTTCCTCAGCTTGTTTGTTGGTTCTTTTCCCCTTGAAAATATCATGTCTGTCAAAAATATTCTCCAGAGGAATACAACCCTTCGGCAAAGTATTGTTTTGTAGGTTGATGATTTACAAATCCATGGAATCAGCCAGGAAATTGATTTGTGTATCTGTGAACTCTTTTCTATTCTCCATGAATCTGATAATTTGATCATCATCTTCGAAAACCTGCCAGTGCTCCAGATTGTCAGGGATAGAAGGTCTAAAAAGAACCTCCATTTTGCACTGATCATGAAGAGGTCCTTCAAAAGGTTGTAGAGTGGATGAGACAACCAAAGAATTAGCTACATGGTTTTCTTATCGAGGAATGACCTCAATTGATATATTTCTGAAGGATTTTGAAAGAGTCTGAGATACATCTCGATATTTCTTTAACTTCTCGTTCTTAGTTGCGAATCTCATTAGAACTTGTGAGACGATGAGGTCTGAATCACCCTTTACCTCTAGGATTGTGGCTCCCTTATCGATTTCCAGATTGAGTCCTAGGATCAAAGCTTCATATTCAGCCACATTGTTAGTGAAATGGAATTCCAGCCTATAAGAATGGTAGAAAATCTCACTTGACGGAGCTATTAAGACTATTCCAGCACCTGATCCAAAACTTGAGTGTGAGCCATCAAATTCTAAGGTCCAGATTCCTTCCGTTTCCTCGACTGTGTCCATATCTAATTTTCCTTCTTGAATGAACCAATCATTTAGACCACTGTTGATGCATAAAATTTGATCATCTATCTCATCGGGGTTTTCAACCGGTGATCCAACAAAGGGTTCATTGTAGATGGTATAAAATCCTCCTTCAGGATGAGGGATGATAGCTCTGGACTACTCTCAGTGAATGCTTCCGTTTAAGTTCTCAATAAGATCGTTACATATGATAATTCCGAAATTGTTAATATCGTCCATAACAACCACATTTATCAAGAAAGGAGCATCGGGATAGGAGTCAAAGGCCGTTTCAAGATTGTTAATGACTCCCTTCACAAAATTGTCTCTGGTATTAGCTCGTGAAATTTTTAGACCTAATTGTTGCATAACCTCTTCTGTCATTATATTGGCTTTAGCTTCTGGGTGTAGTAGACAATTGTGGAGGAGAAAATCATTGACTCGGAGGGAGACGTAAAAGGGTTTGAACTCACATTTTTTAGTAATTGGGTCTCCCACTTGATGAATAAAAAGAGAGAAGTCTTGAATGGGACTTGGTTCTGAGCTTCTGTGCGACGAACCCCTATCTTCATCCTTTGGATGGGACTTCTTTAATGGAGGTTCCTGGGAAGAGATATCACTTTTATGAGAAAGGCTCCATTTCCTTTTGACGGGAGCTGGTTCGACTTGGAGGATGCTTGGAGCCTCGGGCTTGGCCATTGGTTTGTTACCTGGATCCCATAGTTCATAATTCATATTTCTTTGTTCAATGAAGTCATCGAAATCAAGATTTCTCTCAATCTGAAAGGCCATATCTTGTGCTTCTTCTAAAGTTGTTGGTGACCAGTCCCTAACTCTGAATTGCAAGGCTCCTTCTAAGGAGGACAGGTACTGACCTATGATAGCTTGTTCTGAACCAACCTTTGACCGGATCTTTTTAAGGACAAGATTAAATCTATCAGTGAAATCTCTTGTACTCTCACAAGGTCCCTTGCAAATGTTGAGGTACTGGGCAAAAGTGTCTTACGAATATTCATTATCACACCACCTTACCCTAAAGGCCTTCTGCAACTCTTCAATGTTCTTTATGCTTCCCCTAGGGAGTTTATCAATCTAGCCCTTAGCTTTTCCTATAAGAGATCTTGCAAAGAGCTTCATAAAAACGTCAGGGTGATCTTGACCATCCAAATGAAAGTCAAAACTATCACAGAACTGGGTCCAATGTGAATTTCTAGAAGTTTCCTTTCCTGAAAAGACAGGTAGCCAGGAGTTTTCATTTGTAGGCAAATCATGTGCTCCACCTTGGACATTACTAAAGTCAAAGCAATTAAAACTATCTGGGTGAGACAATTTATGAGGGTTTGGATTGATTAGAGGTATAGGGTTTGTTATAGTGGTGGTTTTCATAGCAGCGGGATTTGAATACAATTTTCCGCTACGAGTCGTCATGTTTAAAGGAAGTCTCTTCCCAAAAGATGACTTGACAACAGGTGAATTAGCAGGAGGCTTCCTTATGAAAGCTAAAGGAGGGTTATTGAACCTCCTTTTGGTTTGTGGAGTCGCCAGATAGTTTTCTTGAAACTACCAAAGAATAGGGGGAAAAAATGTAGTGGATTCGCCAGGTAAGCTTGTAAGAAAAAGGTCTCTGAGGCAAGGCTTACCAAAGGTTTTGTCATTGAGGAATATTGACTCAGTGTTCCCCGGCAATGGCGCCAAAATGTTATCGCTCAATTTGTAGTTTGGATTAAGTAGCTTGAAGGTAAGGGTCAAACTGGTGTAACAGGAGCTTCCCCACACACTGTCACCTTGATGGGGGGCTCTTTCTATTTAGGGTGGCTAAACCCAAGGGAGACATCCCTAGCAATCTGGGGTTTTGAAAGGAAAAGGTTTAAAGGATCAAGGTAAGTTTTCCCTTCCATAGATTACTGCCAAGAAAATAGTCAAAAAGAAGATATACCACAGAGAAGGCACATGTTTGCGAGACAAGGCAACAATAACACTAATACATGCAACAGTGGTTAATACTTCTTTAATCAATGACTATCTTTATTATATATGAGCACATACAACAGTAATTATTGACGAAGTCAATGATTGCAATAAAGACTATGACTTATAGTATTGCTTCTCAATAAATACAAAATGATATAGCATTCAATAGAGATGATTAATCCTTGAATTAACACAATGCATCAAATATCATTAAATGCTCATATATGACAGGAGTAATGCATCACTATACTAGAGGTGATGTCAACCTTGTTCTAGGGTTATTTTAATAGACAAGGAGGTCAACGTTTTGCAAATAGGCCAATGAAATTTATCAACACATCAATGTCTATCATCAAATGACTAGGCCGCTATGTATTCTATCAACCAAAGGCTTCAAATGAAGCATGATGTCATCATTAATCTAGGGTTAATAGACGTTAGGGTTAGTTAGGGTTTCAAATTAGAAAGTTTTGAAAGGTTTGTTTTGGCACAATGAGCTCAACGTTGGAGAGATAGACTAGTGCCTTGGGGTATTATGGAGTCAGAAACAAGGGCAAGGTCTCGAGAGAATCTAAATCTAAAGACCAGAGAGTTAGGCTCTATGGTGCTGCAATGGCAGGGCCCTAGAGTCAAAACCCTAAGGGGAGGAGGCTCATTCCGGTGTTGCTTAAGGAAGGCCTCATGCTCCTCCCTCTTTCCTTAGATATCCTTGGCAAAACGGCTAGCTTCAAAACATAAATCTAAGGGTGAACAGTGTTGCAAGAGCAAGGCCCTTCAAACCCTAAAAGTCAAAACCCTAGGTGTATATTTAACTAGGCCTAGGACGTCATCTTT